>CM062817.1:766101561-766389931 GCA_031772625.1 Pinus tabuliformis
TTTGTTTTGTTTTTTTTTTTTTTTTTTTTTTTTTTTTTTTGTCTTTTTTTTTTTTTTTTCTTGCATGTAATAGATAAAATGAAAAAAATAGAGAAAAAATAAATCCAATCACAAACAAGCCACAATGAACACATCATATCCTCTAGGAAACCCTTATGGGAGAAAACCTAGCAAGAAGGTGAGGTTGCTCTACTCTATCTTTCTTTGGAATGAAAATAATGGAAGTACAAAGGAGAAGGCATTCTATATGGAGTTACCCGAGAGCTATGGTATGATATGTTGTTGCAGATATTAACCCCATATGTTATGATCTCTCTCTCACTTCTAAGTTGGTATGCTCTATTGTGGAACAAGCAACAATCAAAATGAATGGAAGACATTTTCCTCCTAGTGGTCTGGTTATAACATAGCCCGATAGTCAAGGAGGGGTCAAGTATAACTCCTTCAACTATCAACTTGAGTTACAACTTTGACCCTTCTAGAATATGGTTCATAATACTCGTGTGGATAGCCCCTTCTCAATGAGTAATGGTGGTTGACGTGGCATCCCTTTGAATTATGGTGGTCAATTATGATATATCAACTTCTGGAATGCACAACTTTTATATACAAACTTTGGTTGATGTCTTTCTTGCATCATTGGAAAGGCCTTTAAGTGTAGAATAACACATCGAGTGCTATTCTTATGCGGGAGATTTTTACTCCCAAAAAATGTCATTTAAGGCCTCAAAGTGGGATCAAAAGGTTCCATACCCCAATTCTCAAAACTATGTCCCCGATAAAGTTGCTCTTATAAGATGATTTCTCTGATTTTTTCACTCTAAAAATATCGAGATGGATGACAAATTATATAGTGATACAATCTAGATCTACAACACAAATATTAGGACTTCCTCCACCTCGACTGCTATTCTTATGCAGGGTATTTTTACTCCCAAAAAATGTCATTTAAGGCCTCAAAGTGGGATCAAAAGGTTCCATACCCCAATTCTCAAAACTATGTCCCCGATAAAGTTGCTCTTGTAAGATGATTTCTCTGATTTTTTCACTCTAAAAATATCGAGATGGATGACAAATTATATAGTGATACAATATGGATCAACAACACAAATATTAAGACTTCCTCCACCACATCCTCCTACCATACCTTTATGGTAACTTAACTTTATAAATAATCCTTTTAATAAATTATTCACCTTCTTTGTTTCAAAAATATGCTAATAAATATCTCTTCATCATCCTTTTAGCATGTGAAAATTTCAATTCCCTTTCACAAAATCACCTATTTCCTTTCATTTTAATACTCACAAACTTTACATACTATGGAGTCTTCTTTAATCTATTTCTTCTTTCTTAATAAGATCTTCGAGTGAATGAATTTGGTTTTATATCAAGTTTACTTTCCTAAATTTATCACCTTTGGAATTACAAATCTATTTCTTCTTTCCGAATAAGATCTTCCATTGAATGAATTTGATTTTATATCGAGTTTACTTTCCTAAATTTATCACCTTTTGGATTACAAATATCTTTCACGGGTAGTACATGTGGACTTTGCCACAAAGAAATAATGTCTTTACATAATAATATGAGGAGCTTTATCCCTTTAGCATAAATCTATCATTAAAAATTTAAAATTATCACCAACTTTAAATTTATAATTTTGTCCGCCGTTTGCACTAGATTCGTTTCAATTTCTTGTATTTGTAACCACTTGGGTAATAGAATATAATTACACTGTAATAAAATATTCCTTGAAACAATTGCAAGTCAATAGATGAAAATCTTCTCCGAGACTCTTGTTTCCCGTATTATATCATATGGATCTGAGGTCTGGGAATGTAATATCTCCAGAGATACACAAAAGAAGATAGAACCGGTCCAAAAACAATTTATAACCTACAATCTCAAGTTTAAAGGAAATACACCATGTCATATCCTCCTTTTGAAGCAAGTCTTCCCCCATGGCTATGAATAGATATCTTACATATAAGAAAAGGTTAAACAACATGCAAGATGAGGTTTCATAAAATTGAGTTAGATTAGCCAAAATCATCACCTTTGGCTTAAGTGAGGATGTCCTAAAGATGCCTAGTCTTGGCTAGACAAATGAAGAATAAATGAGGAGACCATTTTGGAAAATAAAGATACTATTAAAAATATTATTATATTAAAATTTAAAGAGAAATTGTGGGGTGGTAAAGACTTAGAGTGAAAAAGAAAACTAAAATATTATAAGAAGGTAATCAACCAAAATCATGAAAATCCAAAATATCTTTGTCTTGGTTGGTTTAAAGAAAAAATAAACATTGCTAAAATAAGAACAAATTTTCATAAGCTCCATAGTGACACTAGGCGTTAGTCAATTCCTAGAACACTATGGATTGAAAGAGTTGTCACCTTTATGATGCTAAGTGGATTAAAGATGAAAAGCACTTTCTCTTAAATTGTCTAGCTTATACTCACATTAGATCTAACTTTAAAAATATATCTCACACCACCACTTTCTTAACATTTTGATTCAACAAAATTATAGTGATCTTGGCATAGTTATTTTAATACTTTTTGAGTATAAATATAAAATTTTAAAAAAATCCGAGCAATATCTTACTTTGTGACTCTAATAAACCATTTTGGACATTAATGATGATCATTATTAATATATTATGCATTTAAAACATTTTATTATCAAAATAATTTAAATTAATAATTTTAAATATTGATTTTGCTAAATTATTTGGTTTTGAAATTTTTTTAAGTGATTATTATATGTTAAATATAGGTTAAACTTGATGGGCGTGCCCATTTCAATTAGTGATCAAACCAATTCAACGAGGAAATAATTTTGAATTGAAAGATGTGTTGAACCACCACCCCGTCGCGAAAAAAAAGAGGAGGGATCAATTTAATGAATCGATAAAATGATTCAAAATCTAAAGAAATTCAAATCGATAAAAAAAAACATTAACGATAAAGGTTAAAGTAAATCAAACATTTGCAGTGGAATTTCTGAAATCAAATTTTTAAGCAAAAACAAGTAATAATTTCAAAGAAATTTTGCAATAAGGTTTAAATTTCTCGGAAAAATGAATTTAATTTGTTTATATCATAACTGAGGAAGAATAAATATTGATATCAATATTAAATAAATTTGAATAAAAATCAAACTTATAATTATCTATTTTTCTATAATTTTTTTAAGAAAATATGTAAATTTAATTTTTTAGAAGGAAGTAACTTAATGTAACTCATTTTTTTAAGTATCAACCTTATTAAATAATTTCCAATACTCGCATCAACAAGCTAGACTTCATAGTCCATGTTTTCAAGTGGAGATCAAAATCATTCTTATTTTACAGCTTCAAATCCATGGCGGTTGAATTTGCACACCTAGATTTTTGTTTTGTAAATCTAGAGTAGATGGTGTGGAATTTTAATTGATTCATAATAATAAAGTTATATATCTTGATGATGGCGTAAAATGATACAAGGATTTTTAAATTTAATTTCAAGATAAAATTTTATGACAAAATGATTTTTTTTTAAGAACTCAAAAACAAATTAATAATACAATTATATTTATTTTTCAAAATTTTAAAGAAAATGCTCCGAAATTGTGAGAAACCTAAATTGACTTTTTTTATTTCTAAAAAATAATTGAATTGTGAACACTTTTGGAAATAGGATAGTGGATTACTAAATGAAAATGAAATTTGAAGGAAAATTCAAGATTATATAGTACATTGTTGGAAAACCAGAATATAAATTCAAAGTAAATTTTCAATTTTACTTAGACTATTAAATCAATTAAAAGAGTGACTTTTATCTTATTTTTCAAAATCATCTCACTAACTCAAAAATACCTTTAAATAAGAAGAATTCAAATTCTCTTAAATCAATTAAAAGAGCGACTTTCAACTTACTTTTCTTTTTTTGGTAGGTAAGTACCCATGGGGGATTTGAACCAGTGACCTATAGCAAGGAGTGCCTTAACAGTGCACCCATTCACCGTCAATCCAAAGCCCCATGGGTAACTTGCAACTTACTTTTCAAAATCATCTCACTAACTCAAAAATACCCAAATAAGACGAATTCAAATTCTCTTATAAATCTGATTCCAATAAGACGAATTCAAATTCGCTTATAAATCTGATTCCAATAAGCCGAGTTCAAATTCTCTTATAAATCTGATTCCAATAGTAAATTGGACATGGAAAAAATGTTGTTAAGATGGTCAAAGATGGGTGGCCATAAGGCTTCCAATAATAAATTGGACATGGAAAAAACGTTGTTAAGATGGTCAAAGAACAAGGTCAAAGATGGGTGGCCATAAGGCCAAACAACAGAGGTATCATAAACGAATTGAAACCAACATTTGGGCTTAAGATGAAATTTGTTTAAGGATAAATATTTGAAATGCTACAAAATGAAAACTATTTTCCCTTTCGGGATGTTCACGTCACCCATCTCCTAATGGCACCCTTGCCGAACAAGTTTACAAAGAAAAATATACACACCAATCAATACCTTCATTCTTCTTCTCACCAGCACCCTACCCACAAAAATGTTGTTCTATAAACTCCTGTAACTCAAACCAATCAAATCTCATCTCCTTAATTCCTTGAGAAGGAAAATCCCTCCTTACCAAGGCCCTTGTTCCCAATCGTTATTCGAGTTCTTAAATCAACTAGGTTTTTCACTTAGTGCACCAATCTAAATCTAAGAACTTGCCTTCCTCTTCCCTGCCCTTAACTTTCATTTCTCTTCCCTCTATTCACGTTACTACAAATCATATTTTCAAAATTTTAACAAAAAATAATATAAAAATTCTCTCTAAACTATATAAAACCTTTAAACATTTCTTTAGAATAGTTAAGGATAAATTTGACCCTATGCCTAGCCAAAGAGTTTATGAAATTATTTGTTTTCTTGACAAAACATACATTAACCAAACTGGTAGATCCTTCAAATACTTAATCAAAGAACATATAGCTGACACTTTTCACAACCACATCTACAAATCAACTATAGTTGAACAATCCCACAAATCTAATCATATCATTTGCTTTTACGAAACCAAATTTTTTGCCTTGGCACCTTATCACCCACTCGTATCATTGGGAAATCCCTAGAAATCAAAACAAATCATAGTAACTTTAATCAGGAAGATGGTTGTAAACTCATCTAATCTTGAAAGCCCGTAATTCTTTATATTGCTCATTCAACCTTTTGGTTTCTCTTTTATTTTCTTGGTTTCGACATTTTTTATGTCTTTATCTCTAACATTTAATAGTTTTCAATGATTCTTGAGTATTTTAATTATTTTTTGAAATGACCTCATTTTCACAATAGTTATGATTAATTTTGTTATGCTATAAATTTCACCCAAGCTCTTTTTTATTATTGTGCCAAGAGGTGCTCTACAACCCAATATAGAAGAGATGTGTAAATGTCATATAAAATTGTATGTCAACATTTTTTAAATAATAACTCTATTTACATGTCTATTTGTAAAAATAAAATAAAAAATACAATGTCGACTTATCCCGGCCCATAAAATAGTGACAAGACTATACAAAGTTTCACGGAATACATTTGGTCCAAATTCATATGCCCTGCATAGTTTCCAATGACATAGAAATTCCATAAACACTTTGCAATGTAATAATAGGCCTTCTTTAATTTTTAATGGTTTATTTTACCATTTTGAGTATATAACAAGGTCGCATAGCTAGCGTTCCCTGCCGCTTAGTTTAATTACTGAACTTTGAAATATATAAACTAGCTCCCACATTTGAACAAGGACTACAACGTAACTACTCTAGCTTAGTTTAGATATAGTTAAATTGGAGTAAAAAACAATAAAGACATCCAACTTTATACTAATAAAAATTACACTTAAAATAGCAAGATAACTCATGATCACATTATCTCTCGCTATGTGGATTTTTTTTTTAAACTTTAATATCATATTTATTCATTTAAATCTATTATTTGTGTAGGTGATATAGGAACACATTAGGAGAATGAATGTGATATAGATAATTTGTCAAATATATTGTATCATGAAGATACCTCTAAAACATTTTTTGATTAGCCAATAAAATAAGTCATGGACATGGTCATGTATATATTTTAATTTTCTTCCATTTTTTTGGTAAAAGGGAAAAAATGTGAAAACTAAGAAAAATAACATAATAGATGGAAGTGAAATAATTTTTAACCTCATATGTCATCTAGTAAATACTCACCCCTTGTCCATTAAACTATCAAGTTTTTTGGTAATGACATTTTTCTTTTAAAAAAAGGTAATCCACAAATCAACAGTAAAACTTCATTTTAACATGATGTTAAAATATTTTATATTTAACATGATCTATAAAAAGATATTATTGATTTAAACTATTTTAATTTGAGATGATCACCATGAAATTTATAAACCTCAAAACCCTATAAAGAGATATTATTGATTTGAAGTAAATAAGTTGTATAACATAACCAACCATTGCATATAGGCAAAACTTTACATTATAGTTGCCATTTTCCGAATAAATGATCCCAATTTATTAGGAAGAAGATCTATGGAAAAGACAAAACATCCCTGTACATACGAGATTTACTTGTCAGCATCTATGATGGTGACGTTAGCATTCACAAGCCTTAGATAACACAAACAATAAAGAAAAAAAATGATGATTAGGAGATTTTTAAAATAAGATTTTAGGTTGAAATTATAAACGATTAGGAATGAGCATAAAAGGGTGTAATACAATGTTAAATAAGTGATGTGATTAGCCACCATTTAAATATTCAACTCAAGTCAAGACTCTGTTGTTCATAATTCACATAAGAATTTGAAGATGCGGAAGAGTTCGATTGTAGGAGGCATTTTAGAGGGCATATAGGTGGAAAGAGGGCATGTAGGTGAAAACTTGTAGTTATTCTATGGACTATAATATTGTAAAATTTTATAGTAGTGTGGTAATTAATGAGTTATGTATTTTTTTTTATAAGTAGAACTTCGGCGTAAATCACATATAGAAAGACCTTTGTCGACGCGTTTCGAACCAACCAGTGTGGTTCATCGTTAGGACAAGTTGTCAACCAATGAGTTATGTATTTTTTTTTATTTTTTTGTTTAGTGGTCATATTTATCAAATTCTTCAAATTTTTATTTCATATTAGTAAGTTTAATTACAAATTTACATATTTTTATTTAATTATTTAATTTATATAAATAAAATTTATTTTTTATTTTTTATAAGATTTTTTTTATTTCTCAACTTTACTTTTTCAATTGTGTACTTTTTTCTAAGTTTCAAAATCTATGAACAAAAATTTCAGATTTTATGAAGAGACATAAAAATAACAAACAAACATATTCAATATTAACCTACATTAATATATAATTATCACTGTTGGAGTCTTTCAATACTAACCTACATTAATATAATAATTCTGACCTACATTAATATATTTAGTCTCTGAATACTCGTTACCTGCCCATGTCAATATTTAAAATTTAACCAAAAATATTGTGAGAAGTAAAAGAGATAAAACGTACATCACAACTATATTATTGCAAAACATGTTAGGGCATGCAAGCAAAATTTTATATATATAAACCATGGTAGACACAGATATTTTATGGATTGTTAAGTTTGGTTTGAAAATGGAGTTAAATATAAATATGTTTTTTTCATTACTTTGTTCATCTATTTGAAATGACAGATCAATATTGAAAAAGAGTCTAATGTCAGAATAAAAAAAAAAAAAATGATTTTTATTTGCTTAATGTTTCAGGTTTGAATCTCATACCCATATCTGCTGCTCTTGAGCCTTTACTTCTCTGAGTTGTCCACTATTACATGTTTGCAATGTCGGCTCCACCTCCGGTTGGTATTACATGGGTTTCTCTTGTGGTCATACCAGGGGACTCCATGTCATCCAACGATGTTACGCTAAAATCGAATTTCAAAATATATCACTGGGTAAATAAAAAATTCTTAAACTAAGCTATGGAATTGATTGAACACTAACTCGGGCTAAACTTTGATTGGCATTGACTCTAAGAATACACCTTTGGTAAAATTTATAAGAATGCTTTATGTTCAAGTTAAAAATATACACCTTTGGTAAAATTTAAAAGAATGCTTTATGTTCAACTTAAAATATGCTACCCCGATGAGGGGTTAATGTTGATGAAATGGAATGTTGGGGTTGTGATCGCCACCTCTTATTTGCAATGTGTATTAAAATCACGAAGGGGCATGGTAGGAGCGCGTTTAATGTTGTATGTAGGTTTACAGTTGGCAACATGGAGTGGAGGCCTTTTTATATGTGCATTAAATTGGAGGTATTGGAGATTGTAGGCACATGTTGGAGTGCAGGCGAGGGTTGGACCTCGACTTCCTTTTATTGGTTGATTGTCTGTTCTATAGAAAAAGTGAGTTTGGTATTTTTGAGATTCAGTAACATTATAAACCGCTCTTGACTGAGAGGCTTCAGGTTCTGTCTTGTGCTAGTGAGGGTGCTAATTGTTTTCTCTTGTGTTCATTTCCATTCCTTTTTATTTGGGCTAGTTCGCCTATATGTTATTGTGCAGTTATTGGTAGAATTTAAAGGTCAATGGGTCATTCTTTTACTCTAGGGTATTTGTTTCAAGTTCTTGTCTTTGAGGTTCCTTGAGTTATTAAGTCTGTGATGTTTTGAGAATTCGAAGGTTTTTCCTAGTAAAGTCCATCATAATTGTGTTGGGTTACCTAGTAGCTAGTTGTGTTGCTTTGTCTAAGTATTGTATATGGTATCTTGAGTTATATATGGGCATATTTGGGTGTTTCATGGTGTTGGGTGTTAGTTTTTGTAGCATTGGATGGTGTTATGGTCTCGAGACTTTGCGGAGAGGCTAAAACACATGAGTTCTTCAAAACCCAGAAATCATTTATGGAAATTCCACCTAGAGATAGCTCAATTAAATTAATTGTCATCATGTAAATTTTTCCTATGTCTAACTTAGGGAAACTAGTTAATTAATAGTAATTAATTGAGAAAGGTGAGAATCTTTAGAAATTCACACAAATCGACTTGGAGATGATCCTAGTCATCGATTAAGTTTTAATCTTGGTCGTTGGAGTCCCAACTAGAGATTATAAGAAGAGGTCGATGGGTAGATGGAGAAACACACATCACAGTGAGTGAGAGCCAGCAGTGCAAGTTCCTTAGGCAGTTCGAGCCAAAGAGTGGATTTAGGGCTAGAGAGGGGCAAATCCAGTGATTTAGAGGAAGATTTTCCAGTTCTGGAGAGACAAGAGAGGAGGCTGAATTATTTCTCCTAGAAGCAGCGTAGGGCCTGCACAGTTTTTTTAGTGCGAAATTCAATTTCATTGGAGAGGAGATCATTTTAATTTCTAGAAGCTAGTAGGATTTTCCAAGAGGCAGGAGAGACACTTTCCTAGTCAGAAGCAGGCAAGATGGCTTGATTAACATCAGTTTCGGGTTGAGCGTGTCGCAGCTTTCTCAAAGATAACACAGAGCTTGTGTAAAGGGTTTGACGACTTGCTTTTCAGTTGTCAGTTTGAGTTGGGATTGCTTGGTGACGAGGGTAAAATCCCTCAAGTGATTTTACTAGTATTTCTCTCATATTGGATAGACAGTTGGGAATCTAAATTTATTGTACTTGGAATTCATTGTTGCATAATAATAAAACCCTCAGTTGTCGCATCGATTTTCCCAAATTAGGTTTTTCTGCGGAAAATTGTCCAAAAATAAGTGTGTCAATTTTTATGTGTGTGTGCTAGCATTTCTTAGTTCCTATTTTTGCTTCCGCGGTATTTTTTATGGTGAAGAAATTGCACTGTCAATAATTCATTATTTTTCCATAAATAAAATAAACTGCATAATTAATTTATTAGTTAGAAGAATTATTTCTAGTTTCTACATCTCAAGGAATTTTCACATGGTATTAGAGCATATTTAACAGATACGAAGCTCAAGTTAGAAGAAGAAAATTTCGTTATTGAGAGGAAGCAATTAGTTTAAATTTTCTAGGGTTGCGTAGTGCTTAGCTAAGCAGTGCAAGTTGTTGTACAAAGGGTTCGATTTTTAGTTGCAGGGTGGGAGAAAATTCGACTTGTCAAGAATAGTGATTCCAACAGGCAGAGGGAGCAACGTCTCAATATTTTTCATAGAGCAAATTTATTATATGGGCACAGAGGGTTTTGCAGCAATTTGCAGTAGCATAATCAATGCCAAGGGGAAGAGAAAGTTCACACACAGAGGGAGATTTCTCACATAGAGTTTGAACTAGAAATCCAATATTTCCAGTAGTGGCAGACAGATTTTCTCACTCTAGAAGGGAGTATGATTAGCAAATCTAGCAGTTGAACTAGAGAAAGAGGGATATTTCCATTACAGATCAAGTTTCTGCAGAAATAGGCATAATCGGGCTTAGAGATCATGGCAGATTGGACGGTGCCTCCAACTATATCATTTGGAAGGCTAGAATGTCCTTTCTCCTGGATGAGCTAGGTCTAAAAACTTATGTAGACAATGTTGTGGCAGACCCTACAGACCAACAATAGTTAGAGACTTTCAACAAATAGATGGCCAAAGCAAAACAGATGATCTTGGATGGAGTTTGGGACCATATAATCTCACACATATCGGCAAGAATACAACCAAAGAGATGTGGGATGCTCTCGCAGAGGGTTATATTAGAATCCTTTTGAGCAGCGGAAGATGTTTTTGAAAGAGAAGTTGTAGAAAACTAGGATGCAGAAGGGTCAAGGCATAGATCCTTTTCTCACTAGAATTCAGGATGTTCGATATCAGCTTGCAGTCGTAGGAGAAGCACCTCAAACTGCAGATCTTGTGTGTTTGGCACTAAACAATGTCTTAGAGGAATGGGAAATCTTTGTCCAAGGCATTTTGGGATGAAATACATTACCAAGGTGGGATCAGATGTCACCATACCTGCAGCAAGAGGAGATGAGGTGATCTCTAGTAAAGAGCTCCATTAGCGGCAATAGCACCAAAGGATCAAAGGGTGTGAAGGAGGATAACAATGTGGCCCTTGCATCAAAAGGGAAAGCAAAAGGTCCCAATCAGGCACAAGGCTCACAAGGAGAGAAGAAGAATAAAAATGATCTATCTAAGATCAAGTGCTTCAGGTGTGGTGAGTTTGGCCACTACGGTACTCAATGTCTTCAAAGGAAGAAGGACAAGAAGGAGAAGTAGGATTAGGCGGTTGCATCCGCAAAGATAGACCAGGCGTCCTTCTAGTTGGAGGAACAATACACCATGTATGTAACTATACCTCCAAGAGTGAGGTGGGGTGTGTTATCACTGGGTTGGAGCAGGTTGGGTTGTGTCAACCTTCAACCCAACGTAACTATTTCAAACCAAATTTTGATTGGAAGTTAGCCCTTCCAATCTGAGAGGGCTCTCTCAATATTTTTTAAAAATGCAGATGGCTAACTCTGGTTTTCTATATGATTTTTCAGGTGAAAGAGTGTGAGGACAACCACCATTGGGTATGGAATCAATTAAAGAAAATCAATTACAAACAACATTGTTTGTGGAAGCTGAGACATTTTTGGTTTACTAATGTGGATATAGACATTCACAGTAATCACAACAAATTGAAGGAAGTTGGAGCAATGTAACATTGAATTCCAAGTAATCAAATGAGCTATGAAAACTAATAACAATATAGAAGCATGATAGGATGGAACTGAAACCAAAAATGAATCTCAGGTTAAAAACAGAGGATTGTTGCTATATTTTAACTAAAAAAAATATTCAAAGTGGTTTTCTCACATCATTGACCCCCTGTTTTCATAGAGTCGAAAATCTACCTATTTATAGAGAAAATATCTCTGTACATATCTTGCCACCTAGGCCAAATTCAATTCACAACTATGAGATCTAATCCTATTTGATTTAATAAAACATGAGCTTTCGTAGGGATTTTCTGTTACAATTATTTATGAAAAAAAAATTGTTTGTAATGTGGCACTTTATTTGTGGAAATTCATACATCTGGCCCTTGAATTGTGTTGTGTTGTTTTTGGGCCTTTATCCTGCTGGTAGGCGTGTTGTTCGCTGATTGAAACATGTTTGAAAGTGTCTCGTTGTCTATGTGCCTCGCTTCCCTCTTTTCTCGCTGCTTTCTTTTCTCTGTGTTATGTTTAATGACCATGTTGTTGAATAAACGCGAAAAAAAATATCCTCGTTGTTCTCTGACTGGAAGTTGAAATGGATGTTTAATGCTCGTTTATTTGGGTCATTTATCACAATCGCAATACAGGGGAGGGATTTTCAAGACTTGATGGTTTATATGAACGGATCACATAAAATATCGCATCCAGGAGGTCCTCGCATATCACAATTGCAATTCGGAAAGGACTTCGGGGAGCGGGAACTTATGACTGTGCGATTCACGATTACGATATCACAATTTATGGGAGAAAGACTATCGCAATCGGCAGTAGGAACAGATATTGCAATCAGCAAGGTGGGGGATAATGGGACTTGGATATGAAAATCGGTGGAGAATTTTACGATATGCGATATCGACCAAGGACTTGTGATATACGATATCATTGGCGAAGGGATTTATTGCAATCGGTGGGAATTTGATATCACAATCGGCGGGGAGGACGTGCGATATCGGTGGAGGAGTGGTGACAGACTTTACAATATCGCAATTGGCGGGGGACTTTACGATATGTGATATTGCAATCACAAGCAAATGAGGGACGAGTGGCTGCTTATTACAAAAGGGAAGGGTCGATAGCGATATGTTTTGCAGGTCCCAACCCTTTTAAAAAGGACTGCGACATGTTTTTTTTTAATGTTTTAAAGTATTTCAAAGGGGAAATGGGAAACACGGCTAGAGTTGGAATATTAATAATGAATGGAAATGGCTAAAGTTGGAAATGGGTTAATGCAGCTAGAGTTGAAAGACAAAGGATGAGTGAAAGAAATGGATTTTAGAGAATTTCTCCAAAACAATTTAAACTAGACCTATTCATCTTCCTTAAATCTCCAAATGTAAGCACAACAACCTCTTTCAGAAAAACAACAGATAGATGTAAAGAGCAATGGTGAAAAACCTTATCTCAAATAACTAATCAAACTAAAAATTATTTGTAGGAGTTATCATGGATAACAGGGTGATGTGGAGCTTTAGTCCCAGATTTGCGTAGAGATTTGTGAAGGGTTCATTAAGGTGAGCATCAGATGGTGTTTCCTCATGGATCATTACCTTGCTATGGGGGCCCACAATATTCAATAGCAGGAGGATCAGTGTCATTTGATGCAATCAGTTCTAGAGTGACGATTACAGACTGGTTGCAGTCAAATGTTGAGGAGCGTAGAGCAGTGTTGATAGCAATGCAGGAGGGACAATGCAAAAACAACAATAGCGCAGATTCCTCAATGGATAGTGCAGAGGCTAGTAGCAGTCAGAGACTTAGGAGATATTTGCAACATAGAGACACGGTTGGTTCAGTATTTTGGATGATTCTCAATTGCAGTAGTTGCAGTAGCAACAACAACAATTGAGAGGGAGTGTTAGTTGGGTTGTAGTGCAGATGTAGAGTTGGAAACAATACAAGTTATATAGTGCAGTGTCAACAACAACATATATATAGCTTGGTTTAGCTACAGATGATAGCAGATGAATCAGAGTTAACGTAGTGGTTGATGGACAATGGAAGGAAGCTACAACTATCAGACATCAACAATGTATATGGAGGATGTTGCAGAGACAGGGTGTTGTGGTATATTGTGCAGCACTAGAGAGAGAACACCTTTCTTTCTAAGAAGGAGTGTTAGTTTTTATAGCATTATATGGTGTTCTAGTCTCGATACATTGTGGAGAGGCTAAAACACATGAGTTCTCCAAAACCCAGAAATCATTTCTGGAAATTTCACTTAGAGATAGCTCAATTAAATTAATTGACCATCATTTAAATTTTTCCTTAGTCTAACTTGGGAAAATTAATTAATTAATAGTATTTAATTGAGAAAGGTGATAATTCTCTAGAAACTCACACAGATCGACTTAGAGATGATCTCAGCCATCGATTAAGTTTTAATCTTGTTTGTTGGTGTCCCAATTAGAGATTATAAGAATAGGTCGATGGGTAGATGGAGAAACACACATCACAGTGAGTGAGAGCCAACAGTGCAAGTTCCTTGGGCAGTTCGAGCTAGCTAGCAGCAAAGTCTGAGCCAAAGAGAGGATGCACGGCCAAAGAGGGGTAGAGACAGTGATCCATAGGAATATTTTCCAATTCCGGAGAGACAAGAGAGGAGGTCAAATTATTTCTCCTGGAAGTAGTGCAGGGCCTACGCAGTTGCTTCAATGAGTAGTTCGATTTTGCCGGAGAGGAGGTTGTTTCAGTTTCTAGAAGCAGGGAGGATTTTCTAGGAGGTAGGAGAGACACTTTCCCAGTTAGCAGAAAAAAGGATGGTTTGATTAGCATCAGTTCTAGGCTGAGCTTGTGGCCGGTTGCACAGAGGCAACACAAAACCTGCACAAAGGGTTTGGACGCCTTGCGTTTTAGTTGTCAGTTTGAGCTGGGATTGGTTGGAGATGTAGGTAAAATCCCTCAAGTGATTTTTCCAGTATTTCTCTCAGATTGGATAGCCAGTTGGGCATCCAAATTTATTGTACTCAGAATTCATTGTTGTATAATAAGAAAACCATCAGTTGTTGTACCGATTTTCCCGAATTGGGTTTTTCCGAGGACAATTGTCCAAAAATAAGTGTGTCAATTTTTATGTGTGTGTGATAGAATTTCTTAGTTCCTATTTTTCCTTCCGCAATATGCTTTTCGTGGTGAAGAAATTGCGATGTGAATAATTCGTTATTTTGCCATAAACAAAAGAAACTGCATAATTAATTTATCAGTTAGAAGAATTATTTCTAGTTGTTGCATTTCAAGGAATTTTCACATTGGGTTGTGGGGTGTCTATCAAGGGTGGTGAGTCTCCATTTGTCGCTCCTGTTAATTTGGTGGATTATGAACCATTTGTTTCGAGCTTTGGAGATGACTTAGTGGGATTATGGTCAGGGTGTCAAGCTAATGTGTCTAGTCTATTTTCTTGTTATTTTATAGGTCATGGATTTTACAACAGATATCCAAAGTGTACCTTCTCTACTACATCGATGCCTCCTAAACAACAAATGTGCTGCAGATGTGGAGGAGGTGGCAGTGTCTCTATGGAGTAGTGGAGAGTCAGGCCCTTTTCCCATGATTTTATTGCCACATACTTCAATGTTGTTTCTCCAAAAATGAGAAAGGAAATATGGGTGTTGGAGACTCAAGTTGGGATGGAATGTCAATCCCATTTAGATTCAGAGCTACTTCATGATGTTTCAAAGTGGGTTCCTGACCCTAGGAATACCAAGGGAAGGAAGAACTATTTTTGAGCTCATTAGCTTTGAACGAGCAAATGCTAACCGTGTTGAGATTGGTCCTCAAAGATAAGTAGGTGGAGAATTATAATGTCTTCTCCTCCTTAGAGGATGTTAAAAGAATGCCATGAAATTAAAGGTTTTGTCTGGACAACCTTGATTCCCATTTGGCTTGCATAGAGGGTTACATAGTGAGTGAGTTTGAGAGTGGAGATCTTACAAACGCACCCAGGTTCAAATGCTCATGTTTCGGCCACAATTTACTCCTTAGAGAATGATTAGTGTTACAACAAGTTCGCGGTGTTGGCGGGTATTCATGTTATTTTTGTTCATGTTGGTTGGCCTTAGTTTGGTCAAAAAGTGTGGTGGTGGCATGGTTCTGGTAACTAATGTTTTGAGTGTGATTTTGGAAGATCTTAGTTCACCAAGTCCTGACACAATTTTTTGGGACTGTCTGTTGTGGGTATTATTTTGGTTTATCATGTTAACTATTTTGGCGTATCGTGGAGCTTCCATGCCATGGTTTGGTTTGTCAAAGGATATTGGTTGATGTTGTGGCATTTTGTATCTCTTATTTGCATCGATGTTGAATCTATTTTCATTTCAAAATTTTGTAAGTCTGGCTTGGCTGAGAAAGCGATAGAATGAGAATATATATTATGGTCAGCCTGGGCACATGGTCATGTTAAAATTTTCTCTTTTGGTTTTTATGTTGGTATTAGAGTTCGGTCAATAGGTTATAGATGGTGATGAATGAAAAGCAAAATCTTGTGGAGCCCTCTAAAACATCAATGTAAACATATTTTATTGATTAATATCAAAGCTTCAGTTCGCCAAAAAAAAAATACTAGTGTAGTAATATAAGCCAACGTAGATCCATCTTAACTCCAGATTTATCAAGTGCCAAGAGGGATCAAATCTCTTTTCACTCTAAAACAATTTTGCATTTCAAGAGATTTGGTCCCTCTCAATGCTTGGTAGATCCAAAGTTAAGATGGATCTTGGCTAGTTATTTTAGCATTACATGTTCCTGATGATAGGTCTTGTGTTCATTCAAAATGTTTCACATTTCATAAATCTTATACATGTATTATCTTCAGAAAAATCAAACACATTATAAATAACAGTGAAAACCTACACACTCATAAACTACATGATTAAGAAAAAATGATATTTTCTTGTCGACACAGTTAAACAACATTATTTATGTCACAATTATGATAAAAGTAATTACTTATGATTTTGTTATTTACTATAAAAAAATTAACTTATCTACAACAATTGTATTGTAGTTCAAATTATAAAAGAAAACCATAATCTTTAATATTACAAATTCCATAAATATTTGTATAAATATCATTACTATTATTATTATAAATGTCAAAATCTTTATTGGAACAAATATTTTATTTATTCATATACAATTTCAAATGTATGTCTTTTTTTTTTTGTCGGTCAAAGAAATTTCATTATATTATCAGAGAAAAACAATTTACATTCTAATGACCTACAACTTTCCCTGCTTCACTCTAACTGGATTTGTTAGCAAGGAGAGTCAAACAAAAACATAGAGATGTGCCCTTTCATTACCCATATCCAATGGACAAAATGGCCAAATATTGCAAAATACATACAAAACTAGAAAGCAACCTGCAATTTTCATATCAAGGAGGGGGATGCAAAGCTTGACCACCTAGAATTGTTGGAGGACCAAGACCTTCATTGATATGAAAGTCTATGTGAGCCAAACGAGCCTCAATTTCATCCATTCTATCATTAGTGTGGCATTGGTTATGTCTCACTAAAGCCAACTACCCACAGATTTCATTCTGGCTATACTGTACATTGTTAATGTAGGCCATAACCTCATTCTGGTTGTCATACTTGTGTTGGCAGAGGATGTCTAGGTTGGCCTGGATATCCCACAGTTAATCAACAATTGTAATAAGGGAGGGAGGTTTTTCTACGTGACCTGGAGAGGGAGCTTAGTCATGTGCTACCTCTCCTTCCATATCCATACCTCCCATCTCTTCCTCATTCATCGGCCCCACCCTATCAGCCTGAGCACCCTGTCATCCATGGAAACTGCCACCTCGTCGAGCACAAGCATGCTGACAAATCATCTCTGACACCTGCACCTGATGAAGCCCATGCTATGACCTCACACCAGGGAAATTTCCCAACCTGTTTCCCACCCTACATGGAGACACGCTGAAAAAACTGGGCCCCAACCCTGGCACAAACGTAGACTCTTCTAAAGGGGCAAGACGAGCCCAGAACCCCTAGTACTGACAGAATTGACAGAATTGACCACACAGAGAAGCAACCAAACCAAGGTCAAGAATAGCTCAAAGCCAGGGGCCATCAACGATTTGGTTCATTGCGACCCACTCCCTTCTGAGACACCCACTACACCTATGGAACGTTGAGAGTCGATCAAGCCTCAGAAATTCAACCACGCTTGGTCGAGGGCTATTATCCCAATTACATTGACTTCCCTCAACAAATCAGAGGCTGTTATTACATCCAGACCACCCACCAACATGCCACAAAGTCAGAACCCATTGTACATTTCGCTTCCAACACCATACAAGGAGAACAATAACATGAAACACAAACTAAGCCCAAGGTTATGGAAATACCTCCGCAATTATCTTCACACTGCAAAGTTGAGGCCACAAGGGTAGACGTCAGTTGGCTGAGCCAAGGGAAGTTACAAGACTGCCAAATTGCAGCAATCCCCTTTCAGACACCGACCTAGGATCCCAAATAACTACCTAATCAACTCTTTCTTGCAACACCTCCCTTGTTTTCCAGTTTGTACCATCTTCTAAACCCCAAATTAGCTCTCCAAAGAAGCCCTCTGAGTGAACCGAGCAAGTGAAACCTTCCCAACTGCAACTTTTCATTTCCCAAACGATGATTCTACTCACCACATCCAGTGCAAGGGGGTAAAAACTAACACGCTCTCTAGAAGATTCGCTAACAGGCGACCCAACTTGATGTCCTTGCCATGTGCTATATTCATTGCTGCGTGGGAGGGCTTGAATTGCACCAAGATGACTTGCTACCCAAGTCAGTCACCCCTAATGGTAATGTATGTATATTATTTTGACATATTTATAATAATACCATAAAAATTGGTAAATTGTGCTAAGCACAACATTATCTGTATCAAACCAAATTTTAGTGATTGCTACTTTTTTTTTTCCTTGGGAAAAAGTCGTAAGTTATTTCATTAGCATAATGATATAACTTGTATTATGTGCATACATGTCGACGCATGTATCACATGCATATACATGCCACTAATAGACTAACTATAACTGGGCAAAAAATCACCCACTATCAAATAAATAAGACTAGTTTGCTAGAGTCTACAAATTTTAAGGTGAACCATCAAAATCTGTTTTCATTGTTCCATGTGAGACAACTGTGGAAAAATAATAAAATACATAGAGATCCGGAGCCCTTTGCTCCCTGAATGTCCGACAAGATCCAAAAAAAATGTTGTTGCAAAAAAAGAGAAATATGTTATGATGACTGAGAATCTACCCAAATTCCAAGTGAATGTCTTCCTTAGAAAGGAAATATGCTCATCCATTTCTTTCCTTGAAAATGCCTTTGAGATGAGAAAAAGTCAAAAGAGTTGATAATCCTCAATACTTTATTTACTAAAGGAATGGGGGTTTGGTTTCTACAACAGAACACCCCTTTGATCCACTTAATTACCAGTTAGGAATCTCCAGAGATTTGAATATTGTTACATCCTATCTCTTTTGCGAAAAGGATGACCAACTTGAGAACCATCAACTCTCCAAAATTATTTGTACCACTATCCAAGCCCATCTTAATTTCATAAAACAATTTTGGATCGAGGTAGAGAACTCCTCCCCCTCCACATGATTGATTATGCTCTTGTAAGGCCTCGCTGAAAAATACCCAAGGTTTTGTTCTATCGGGATGCTCTTCTACTATCATCTTGGTCTTTTCATAAGCTTTTTAGTGTGGAAAGTGAGAAAAAATTGAGAGTACTGAGGTTGTCATTATGTATGAGGGGATGTGTGTCTCGTTAAATATTTTTATTTCACATCAACTAGACCCCCCAATATATAATCATAAACATGGCTTTGTATTTGTTGAAAATAGGATTTGGAGTCTAATCTTGCCATGCTTCTTCTACCGAGGACCCCTACCATTTGAAATCTATGTTGAGTTCAGATTTGCATTTGTCCCAAACTTCCTTGATATAAATGCATCGTACAAAAATATGTGAAATAGATTATGAATTGTTATTACATAATGCACACCATCCCATGCCTTCTTTATTGCACTTTTGAATGTTATCCCAAATTGGAACCTTATCCTCCATTAAGCACCACATGAATACATGTTCCTTTGTTGGCCACTTTTCTTTCCAGACCACTTTCCACCACCATTTATGTTCTGCATTAAACCTATCCGCCATAAGGAAGACATATCCTTCTTTAGCAGTGTAAGATCCATGAGGTGAGCCAGTCTATATTAACTCATCATATTCCTTTGTAAGTATAATATGAGCTCTTTACAGGGCAACTAGGAACTGGTTCCAATGATCTTTAAGATACCTTATCAAGAGTACTTGTTTTGTCGATAACCAACCCTATTTCCATATGGAGATAATTGTTAGGTATGCTACTTGATCTAGCCTTGAACATTATATTTATATTAGAATATTGACAAAACTCTTAGGGAGAATGTGATCAATTCCATCCCATGGTTCCACTCCAACTATGATGTTATTCCCATTACCTATCCTCCAAGCTAAACTTAAGCCAATTACCTCAAAAGGAATTTAAAACAACTCACCATATAATCAAGATATTGTTATGGCTTTTGTTGGGGTTTTGTATCCATTCTTCAATAATGTTAGGACAAATGTGTTTGCTTGATACTACCTATGTCCACAATTTTTTGGTGATTATGAGCCTCCATACATTCTTTCCAGCCAAAGCTTTGGAGAACATAAAAATGTTTTTAATTCCCCAACCATCCAACAACTTTGGCATAGATCCTTTGTCCCATTTCACCCAGGGCATGACAAATTGATCCTTGGCTCCTTCCTAGAGAAATCTAGAACTAATTTTCCTCAAGGATTTCAAAATTATTTTTGGGATCCATGCTAAATACATCTAATAAATTGGAATTGCCTCTAACACAGTTTTTCCCAAGACAAAGCATACTGCTCTTGAAATCCATCTGAAGCTCCAACAACTTAGTATTTTCTCTAGTTTTGCAATGAGCCATCTCTAGTCCTCGTTCATATAGTTTTTCGGCTTAAGATGGAAGACCAAGTATTTTAGCCCTTCTAGTAGCTCCTTCGTCTCATAGGGGAAAATATTTTGATGATGTTGTCCCTCCCCTTCCTCTAAATTCTGAACTGATATTGTATATTTTATTCATTTACAATCATTCCAGTGGTTGTAGAAAATATGAATAATGCTTTGTGCAATTTTTCATCTCGCCTTGATCTATTGCAGAAGATCAAACTATCATCTATGAATAACAAATGGGAGATTTCTAGATTACGAGTCAATGAGATTCATTTGAAAACCCCTCTCCTTTTTAAGTCATGCAAAATTCTACTTAGTCCTTCAACCACCAATAGGAAAAGGAGCAATGATAAAGGGAACCCTTGTCTAAGTCTTCTTTCAACATGAAAGAATTGGGATGTTGAGCCATTAATTAACACAACAAAGGAGACCAAGGAGAAACACCCCATAATCCAAGAAATGAAACAATGTGTTGAATCCTACATGCATAAGTAGAAGATGGATAGACATCCAGGTTACCCAATCATAGGCCTTTGAAAGATCAATATTTATTACTGCCCCTTTCAAATTCCTTGTTTTGATGCTATGAAGTCCTTCCTGTGTCACCCCTATTACTTTGTGAATTTTCCTTTTTTCAAGGAATCCAGATTTCTCCCCCAAAATGGCTTTTGACAAAATAGGTTTTATCCTTCTTGCAATTTTTGCAATTACTTTGTAGATGCAATTGCACATAGAAATTGGTCTAAAATCTTTGAATGGTTGGGGATCATTTACTTTTGGGATTAGAGCTATGAATGTTGAATTTAAAACAACTAAGAACCTTTCCTTCTGTCTTGATTCCTCTATGACTCACAAGAGGTCCCGACCAATTAAGCCAAAAAGGCCAATGAAGAATTTTACGGTCCAACCATCTAGACCCAAGATTTTGTCCTTTTTGAAACTTTGAAGTACCTCTTTCAACTCATCTTCCATAACCCTCTCCATCAATTGTGAGTTGTCTTCCTTCGAAACAAAGCGAGGGAAAAGTTGTGTTGTTCGAATAACCTCTGTAATAGATAGTCCATCTAGAGATTTTAAAAGAGATGAAAAGTGGCGCTTACCCATATTTGCAATTCCTTCAGAGGAAGTTATCTCATTTCCTTCTGGGTCCTTCATGATCGAAATAGTATTACTTGACTTCCACCCTTTTGCATAAGCCTAGAAAAATTTCAAGTTCGCATCTCCGCATTCTAGGCATATTTCCCTACTCTTTAGTCTCTAAGATTCCTCTTTTTCACCCAATGATTGTTTCCTTTTTTATTCCAGCATAAAGATTTGTTCCTTAGATGATTGTGAGTTGAATCACCCTTCTTTTGAGTCATAGATGATCCTTAACTTTTCTTCAATGTACTTAAGCTCTTGATCATCCCTTTTACACTTTAAAGATGGCCATCTAATCACAACCTTCTTATAAATCTTGAGATTGTTCACAAATTTCTCACTATAAATCCATCTATTTAATTATCTCCTCGAATTCCTCATCCTTTAACTAGAAGGATTTGAACTTTAATGGGTTGGTTGGTTTCTTACTTCTTCCTTTTAGTTCCATGACGATTGGGTAACGGTATGATTCCCCTCCATATCCAACCCACTATTGAACAAGGCTTACCTTTTCTAATAGCCCTTCTATAATTAGGAACCTATCAAGCCATTTGACTTCTCTCTCTTCTCCAATTTTTTTGTTCCTCTGGGTGGGTTTTGGGCTCACCATGTCTATATCTATTAATTTATGATCCATTTATTGATGAAGGAAGTAGTCTGTTAGGGCATCTCTTCTTGTATGGGGGACCCAAACTTCTACATCTCCTAATAAAAAATTCAATTCCCCTCCTAAGACTAGGTTTTCCTTGGAGATGAACCATTTTAGCAATAACAAGTCCCAAAAGACATTTATTTCATTATACGGATCGTAAATGTTGACCACTAGAATAGGATATCTTAATTCTGAAAGAAAATCTTGACACATATCCCAGACTCAACTCTCCAAATAACTATATCTTTATTGCATCAACAATTCCACCCCATGGCCAATCTTTTTGATCTTCCCTTGGCCTCTAGACCTATGAATTTCCATTCACTGAACATGACCTCAAGCATTTTGGAAATTTTGTTCTCTCGCCAAAGCATCTCTTGAAGAAGGAATATGTTCGGATTGTTTAACTCCATAATCCCTTGGAGAGGTAGTTTCTTTGCAGGGCTAGCTAAACCACCACAATTAAAAGATTGTATTTTCATGGGATAACCCCGTCCAAGGTTGTCTCTTCTCTAAGTAACCCATAAATGGCCATTTATCTTCCTACTACCATCTCCTTTCAAGATTTCTCCTTTGCTTTCCAAATGTGTGATTTTCTTCCTCTTCCCTTGCCATTTGTCAGAGTCTTTGGAAATTTCCCCAACCCTCCATTTATATTTTCTCCCCCTGTTGTAACAATTCTTGACCTTAGTTTATAAGCCACTTTGGAGTCTTCTAAGTCTATCAAAGTTTCTCATTCAATAGAGACAATAGGGGGCGGGATGCCCAACTTACTCATGGGGCATGGGCATAGTGCCACAACAGGTTTAGGTCATTGTTGGATGCTAAGGGATTTGATGCATATGAAACCATATCCTCATTATCCAAAATAGATTTTGGAAATTTCAAGAAGGAATTTAAGTGAGTAGGAGCAGAAAAAGAACCCTTTACAAAGGATTTTACATCCTCTCTTAGTTCCATATGGTCCTCTTCATTACAATTTTGACTACATCCTTCTTGTTTGTCCATCTTATCTTTCCCTTTGTCATTGTCTTCCTTGTCAAGACTATATCCCTTGGAATTATCCTCATTGCTATCCTTCATTCATTAAGCCCCTTGGTCCTGAGCATCTAATGAACTAACAGAGGAGGGAGGAAGTTTGACCTCTAGAGTGACCTTTCCCATCAGAGGAATATTGATTTTATTTGTGAATAGAAGATGACAACTCTTTGCAATATTCACATATTGGTGGCATCTACGACATTTGAATGACACATCTTCATAATCCAACATTTGTCTATGCTCCCAAGTGAGTTTTCCAACTATCATGGCCTCTACTAGACCCTCATGGAGGTCAATGTTCACCAATACATGTGCCAATGACATGTTACTAGTGTCTTGGAATGACATATAGACTTCTAAATTTTTTTTTGAGGAAGACCCAACATCCAGATCGAGATAGGGATTAGGACCATCCTATCCTTACTAATGTTAAAGAGAGATTTCCATTTTTTAAAGAAAATTGGGATGGCATCAATGCTCCAATTTTTTTTTTCAGGGCCCAATTGGCATCTTATGTTGTGTTGAATTTGAAGACAAACCAACCCCATGTTAGTAAGTTAGCCGAAGGAAGTGCCAACAGATGAGATTTCTAAATTTCCTTCGCCTAAAACTTCAAGGTTTGAATCTTGAAATTATTCCCTCTAGTCTTGCTTACCACCACTTGATATACCACTATTGTAGTCTGATCCATTTCCACATCTTCTCCTAGAAACATTTTAGGGAGAACCCCCTTGGGGTTTTCACAATTTTTCTTTCGCCTTTTTGTTCCCGTGTTTCTCCCCGCTCCTGACACTTCTTCCCTTCTAGACGCCTCTTTTCTTTGAGACCCACCAAATATGCCATCCTCTTTATTTACCTTCTACTGATTGCTCTAATTGTCTATAATTAATAGTGAAGCTATGAATTCACCATTGCGAGTTCCTTTTATTGGTAAGTGAACCTTTGGATCTATTATGTCACCTTTTAATTGCACCCTACCTCCTTCCATTTCTTCAAGAATAGAGTTTTAACATATCATAGTTGGTTATGAGTTTGTTGTGCTCCATCAGCCTTCTAGTAACTATATTTTGTTTGTTGCATCTTCTCCTTCAAGGGCTAAAGGGGGAGGAAAAAGAATATTCTTCTCTAACACTATTTCCAAGGGAACTGACTCCCATGCTGCCAGAAAAGCTCCACCTTCTTCTACCTCCGACCATAAATGATGACCTAGCGAAACAAAAAAACCTTCCATTCTAGATGGAGATAGAGCAACTGGAGAACTGCCTCCATTTTTATCTAAAAATGAAGAGATGTTAATACCTTATCCCTCCCTACCTAAATTATCTGAATGGTTTCCAACCATAGTTTTTCCCTTTGTCTCTACCCATATCTGCTTGCCTTCATAAAGGTTGTTGGAATAATTCACGAGTTCTTCTAAATCCATGGAAACCATTCTATAAACTTCATCAGTTAATTGATTTGTCATTCTACTGTTGAAAATATCAAGATAAAATCCATTATATCCCCTTAGTAATTGTTGTGTTATTTGAAGTGTCTCTTTAATTACAAGGTTTTATTTGGTTTCCCCATTTGAATGTTGAAATAGATATAAATAGATGAGAATATTTACATCATTATTATGTCATAATTGATGATATTATTCAATAAAAATATGTAAGGTATATGATTAAGTGGTTAATAGAGTTCATGAAAAGAAGATGTAGTGTATGTGATTAAGTGATTAATAGAGTTCACTAAAATGCTTTTGTTTTGGAACTCAGAGGACTTCTTAGTAAGTTTGTTAACCATAATTTTTGGAGGATTATTGATTATTTATATTTACTATTTTCTTTAGGTTTTGTTTACTCGATCAAAATAACTTTTATAAAAGATTATGTTTGGCTAACCTTTTTGGTTTAAATTTTTTTAAGAAGGCTAGAAAATATGAAATTAATTAACGAGTAAGGGAGATGTTAATTTGTTGGATATTGAATCAAAAAGTATTAAAATTGATAATACATATATGGTTAGAAACGTTGAAGTCTAAAATAAAATAAATGAAGCAAACTCTTAGTTCAATTTGGAGAGTGTTGTTTTTTATCCATTGCAATGTTTTGCTAACATTCCAAATTCACAAATAATCAAAGAGCTTTAAAAAAATCAATAAATTTGCATTAAGAGTTTTGTACAAAGAGGAGATGACATTCATATATGTTGTTTAAGATGAGTGTTATTAATTTAGAGATCTTCTTTGATGTGTTAATTTATAGAATTTGTTAAAGATAGTATAACATGTGAGTAGATATATTGATGATGTGGTACCTTTGTTAGTTAAAATGTATTTGTATTATATTATTTAAATATTCTCTTTATTGTGGGTTTTGGTTGGGGGAGTTCTAGGTGGATTTAGACACCACAATTGATGTTTATGATATGATAGATGTAATAACTTGAACTTTAAATACAATGATACAAAAATTACTTGCAGAAATTCAAAGTCATTAATTGAAAAATATAAAGAAGATTTGTTAATAAGTATGTATTCCACAAGAGCAATGATTGGTGATAAAATTACCTATGGAATGAAGAAATTAGCTTACTTGTAGTTTCATAATTTTGGTGTTACTCTAATCTAATTGACCATAATCAACATGTAGGGGATGCTTCTCCACCCAACCATGGGCTCAACTGCACCATATATTTTTATATTTGGCCACTCCCTGGTCCTCAATCAACTCCCTCTAATAGTGAATATTCCTTGCTTCTCAATAATTCTCTCGAAGAAAAGATGTCACACATCCTCCTCCTCATCCATTAAATATAACTCCATTGTCAAAAAATAGAGGGAAAAACTCTATGTACATGATCCAATTGTCATAATGTATTTTTGTTTTTATCTTAATATTTTCTTAAATGATCTTTTTTCCATAAATTTATCTTTACTTATTTTTTTACTCATTTTTATTAATAAAATATTTAAGTTTATTATGACTCTTCACTTTATTTTGTATATATATGGCATGGCATGACATTACATACTCCCCCTCTTCAAGGAACTTTGTCTCAAAGTTAATAATGTAATGTATAATTTATTTATTTCAATATCTTCTATAGAATATCCTATGTTGTAACTAGTACGAAGGCCATTCAAGTGACCATCGTAGGCATCGAAAGTTACATCAAAACACCAATGGAAGCAAAAGTATTTTCAAGCTCTTCTTCCTCGAATTTCGTAATTAGTTTAAAGTCCATTAATATTACCAGAGCCCCAAGGCTCAAACCTCATTTGCACAAGGGCAAGCATCCAATTTGGTATTCACATACCCCATACATCTCAAAAGGATAACCTACTCTCACCATAACTCACTAATATACAACTCCATGCATCAAAGTCCCACACACAATTCCATCCCTTCTTCTAAATTTTGGCATCATAACTCTAATATCAAGTAGTCAACCTTCTCAATATGGTCCTACATCCCATTGAGAATTATACAAGGTGAAATGAACACTAGCCTTAAGTATTTGATTGAGTTTATCCCCAGCCAATAAGGTGTTACAAATTCTCCCTTGTTTGTATGGGCTCCTATGGTATTATCAAATAATTTGCCCCTCTCAATCCATTAGTGGATTCTCTATTAATCGCCACCTCACAATATGCAACCAATGTATTAGTTATAACAATAAAATCATCATTTTATAGAAAATTAATCCACATGCCAACTCTTACATGTCACCACGAGAACATTATATCATTGTTATCAGAACATCCTGAACAGTAGGACACCATATCCTAACATATGCCATCATTAACATCTCATCATAAAAACTACCACATGTTATCACATCATGAAATATCATCATAATATTATAACATTAACATATATTATCAAATACATAGCATTACATCAAGATAATAATTGGAACACCATGTTAATATAACAACTTAACTTAACATCATAAATATGATAAACATCTCAACACATAACATATGTGGAGCCACAAAGAATCGTTAGCATGTTTATCACGATTCATCAATAAAATCAAATCCATTATCTTGTATAAACAATGAATACCAAATATTATATTTAATGCAATAATATCATTAAACATCACTCTAGAATTCGTTTGGTTATGTTTATCAACCTAGGCTAAATCATCATACTATGTGTGTTAAATTCTCATCAAGAAACGATTATTGTCCAATATCATTTCTATTTATTTCAGTAAGAGGTAGACAATTTACAAGGTAAGCATAGTCACATTATCCATATGCTCAATTTTTTATATATATTTTCCTTATTTAAGTGCACCATTAAAATTTCAAGTAAGCCTCACCATCTTGACCCTTAATCTCAAGTTATATATTCTTTCTTCCCTAGGGAAATTTGATGAAAGTCATCATTAAGCTATGACTGGACTCCATCATTTCTTAAATCATCAATATCAAAATTAAATCATATCATTTTTTGCATCACTTTACATATTTTTTTATCCTTTCCATAGACACTATACCCACTAGCACATGAATATCATCATCATTGTTTAAGTTTTTTATATGCCTAATCCATTGGCACAATAGGATGTTTAATCCTTGGCGATTTACTCGTCAAATATTAATTGTCATTAAGATTGACTCATACCATCATGTTTCCAACTCAATACCACTTTATCTTCTTTTATCTTAGATGCACAATTCATCAAGCTGACTGAGGATTTCTCCCCTCCACTTTCTAGCTTCTTAGACTCTATCTTTGGTTTAGGAGAAGCACTTGGAATTAATGCTACCATTATCATCCACAAAAAAGTTTGAGGGGTGGGGAGAATTAACATTTGTTTTATATGCTTGGTGTGCTTTCGTAATAACTTCTTTTAATGATAATGGTACAAACTTGATAAGTTTATTTATGTGAAGTCTCAACATATCATCAATCCACTCACAAAACGAGTGTAAATAAGTCTAGTACAACCTCTATTAGTTTATTCTCACTTCTTTTGTCAATTAGTGCATAATACTTCTCACAATCTCATTATAGAATTTTTAGCAACATTTCTTCTTACACTTTAGTTGTTATCCTTTATCCTTTAAACCTTTTTCCTAGTCTATCCATAGCTACTTGTGAGTGTTTTTAGTTCATAATTCAATATATTGAGATCTTGAAATTACACGGGCCATTAAGATGACCCCCACCAGTCATCCCCAATCATTGTTCATGTTGCTTAATCCACTTAGTCTATATCCTTAAGAGACCTTGTCATTTGAGACGATGACCAAACTTTAATTATTGTACATAGATTTTCTCTATGCTTTACTACAATCCACAGTTCCACAAACACTTCCATGCTATCTATTAGGTATACACCTCAAGGGAGTCATTTGTGTTGTGCTATGTATTCTCAACTCCCAACTTTTATATTGTTGTGATTCAAATTGAGCACGTTGCTTAGTTATCACTTTAAATTTGGACTAGCTAGAAGAATATTCATTTTCATGCTATGCCATTTTCTTGTTCTCAATTGTGGAATTTTCATTGTTTATGTCTGATCTTCTTCATTCCCATCCCGAGGGAACTTATGGGTTATTACCTCTTTAATTCAATATCACCATACTTGTTACAATACCTTAAAATGGTGCCCATTATTCTAATGAACATTTAAATCTCAATGGTTGATTGACAATATTTTCTTTCTAATATGCATTAGCCTGATTTAAACTTTATATTAATCCTTATCATGTTCTTATATGGAAATACTTTTGTGATTTTATAACCATTTGCCACATGGTGACTTATTTATGAGATAATGAAAGAGTGCTAAATTATTTCATCCAAGTTATTCCTAAATCTAAAATCTTCCCTTCCTAAGATAGGTAACCACTTCTCATGGGTTTTTTATACTTATGAAACTTCCACTCACTCCCTTAAGTATCTAATTATTAATCTTTTTTATCCATCTTCTCATTCTAGATTGGTCATGGTTATGATGGCTGCCATTCATTATCATCATTAGAAAATTTGTAAGTTTCTCCTTCACCTTCCTCCCTAGATAACTTTGTCAAATAAATACTACTAATATTAGGTATCAACCTTAAAATTTCCTTCACTTCCTAGAATGCTTGTCCCTTTATATAATTTTCCCATCTTTCCTTTCAAATAGTGAGTTAATAGTCCTTCCAAGGTAGTTGCATATCATTTCAAGGCATATACTTATTTTTTCCAATTTTGACTTGTACTTCTAATCTCTCAATTTGATCACTTATATTTTCCCCACATTTATACTAAATAACTAGTGTTTTCTATAGTCCCACGTGTTACCTCGACTAGTTTATCACATTATGTATAATACTTCATACCTAACGACTTCTTCTTAATATTAATAGCTAGGCCTCTAGGTCTATACTATTATGCGTAAGGGGAACCATTAAGATACATATTGATTCTTCTCATGCACTCATTAATGTCTATCCATAACCTAAAGCTCTATAAAATGAAGCAACTCAAAACATAATTGCAATAGTCCAAGTGATTACATTATTTTGTTGTAATAATGATCTTAACAAAAACTATCTTACTCCCACCAAATAAAACCTAGTGAGTATAGAAAATGGCCTTAATGCAATTATTAGCCTAAGATGTATTTTTTCTCTTTATCATGTTATTTTTCGTAAGCTCAAAATTTGTTAACATATCACCAAAACTACAATATCCAAAATATATGATTTGTCATTAGCCTGCCACTTGGGAAAATAAACTAGCGATAGAATAATTGATCAACAATCATAAGAAAAGTGAGAGCTAAGAGTAAAAACAACATATTACAAACTTTAGGAGCTATCCCTGTAGTGGGAAAATTACCTAGAATCATAGTAAAATGATTAAGTAGAGTCCTAGGCATCAAAAGAAAAACTAAGAATGATTGAAACATGAAAATCAAGAGGATAAGATGCCCACGTCAATTAGTTGAGCATCATCCTTGATGCGTAGTGGATAGGTTGGGCCTTAGGGTGGACCAAATTTGAGTCAAGCTAGGCGACCTTTGATATCCATTAGCAACAACTTCATATCATCCATTTTGTCAGAATTTGGTCCTTAGCTTCCCTGTGATCCAATAACACCTTTCTCAAAAGATTTTTCAGTTGCCAATGTGGTTCAATTGTGTACACATAATTATTTTTCGTTCCCTTGATGTTCCCGGTTTTGGGAATCCAAGATGTTAGACCATCCAAAACCTCTACTTCCAAAGTATTCTATATTTCTTGCGTAACTTCCACTTTAGCCTCATTTAGTTCTATTTGGATATGGAGGGGAGTGTGAGCATACAAGTGACAAGCTAATTCCTCCACACAAAATCGAGCTCGCAATCCCCTTGCATCACCATAGCCTTTGACACCCTTGCAACAATGAGAATGCTAATGAGTTATGGTCATTGTGGGGAGGAAGGGCCACACAAGGTTTAGTAGCCACAATTCCAAATCAATAATCACTACAAACTACCACAACATTTTATAAATAGTGTAAAGAATTACTATTTGTAAGTGTTTTGCTTGTAGCCCGAGACCCTTGTAGGTATCAAACTATTGACTTTGCACTTTCAATAACTTGATAGAGTTCAATTGGACTACCTACTAAATGACTAAAAAATAAAGAATATAGAGTGGTTTTTCCACTTATCTATACATGGGTCACAAGGTCATGTGATATAGTCCCTTTAAATGCAACTACACATTCGATTACTACTTTAAAGTGGTTGTATCTCTATTAAAAACCCTCATAAGTATTAAAACTTATTTGATGATAAAAAAATCCTCACTTTTTATGGTTGCACCTTACTCTTTAAAAACAATTATTAACAATTAAACATATTTATTTAAATACTTTTTCTAATTACATCTTATTCTTTAAAAATAAACTATTAATAATTAAATAAATACTTTTTAGATATTATTATTTATACTTAAAAAAATACAAATAAAAATGATTTATATTCAATTTCTCTACAAGGTAAAAAAATCCAATAGCCCCAAGAGATAGCTCAATTGGTCGAGCCCCGTTGCTAAGTAATTTATCTCTTGAGAGGCCACGAGGTCAAATATCCATTGGGGTTAGGCCCGATATATCAGGCCGCCTTTGGTGGCATCTGTGTGGATTATTACCCATGGACATAGCTATATCTGTGTGGATTATTACCCGTGGACATAGCTACCACTCAGTGACCGTGAACCATAATTGCCCTAAAAAAAAAGTAAAGAAATCCATTATGTTTTTTTTCATTTTATTATATTTAATTAAAAAAATTAACAGTACATATTTTCATCCACATTATACTTCCATAATAATAATAGATTTTGAAATCCAATTAAAGAAAGAGTACACCTATTCATACCATATACATAATATTGCATCATATGCATACTATTGCATCCACATTATACCTCCATAATAATGATGATAGATTTTGAAATCCAATTAAAGAAAGAGTACGCCTATTCATACCATAGGCATAGTATTGCATCCTTTAATGGGCATTGGCATCAGCCTTGTCTATGAAATTGTGTTATGACTTTAATGTAAAAATGGCCCAAAATGCAAATGTGTTGTGATTTAAACACAAAACCGTCCCAAAATGCTATCATTCAGTACCCCTCTGTAATTTTATTGCAAAGGCGGCCCAAAATGCAAAGGAAATGAGTCATTCAGTGTGCCGCTTACTCGGTTTTTGTTCTATTATAAACGCTATATGATAATTTAGAGAGATGTGCAACCGAGAACTTAGGGGAAAGGTACGGCACATTGGCAAGTCATTAGACAATTCCCGTGGATAATGTCGGGAGGAAAGTGTTGCAATCCATCCATGGTCATGGCCTTCTGTGTAATACTTTGCAAACTGTATGCGAGTTTGCAGGGAAAGGCAAACGGTATGGATTTTGTATCACGCCATTTTGTTTAATACCAACTATTCGACGACTTGTGAACACTCTCGAAACAAATGCATGCTTGTCCTCGCAGTACTAACCAGAAGGATACGAGATTATCCATTCTTCCAGAGACGGTTACAATGACAATGGCAATGACAGTGGCTTATGCTTTATCTGCTCCTCATGTTCAGTTTTCTGACATGGGTTTTATCACCCATAACGTGGGACAAACCAGAGGTTGGCATTTTCCCCATAATAGGAGCAATGGTGGCATAAGTATTAGCCCGCTGCACCGGCTGAGGAGTACTGTAAGTGGAAACCACGTCATCAGGTGCAGTTTAAAGCAGGAGAATAATAAGGCAGAAGCAAAGCCTAATAGTCGTCCTCCCGTGCAACACCAGCGCAAGAACATTAAGTGGGCACCCAGGAATAGTGACAGAGCCAAGAGGGCTTTAAGCAGAGAAGTCGCACTCAAAAACAGAAGGAAAGCTGCAAAACGAGAGACAGGAAATACACCACTACCTATTAAAAAACCCCAAAAGCGAACTGCAATGACTGTTGTAGAAGCTCTCATACACTACATTCATAAGAAGAACTGGCAAGATGCTCTTAAGGTCTCTCCCTCACTCTCTTCCCTTTTTTACTGGGTAATTATTTTTCCATTTTGGAAAATAAATTTGTTGCATACATACCGCTGCAAATGATCAAACAGATGGGCACAAACTGCATTCATATATCTTCTTGTAGATTTTCTAAGCATAATGGATGTCACAGTCTATACAGAGAACACCTCATGAATGGGTGGGCATTAATTGCATTCTACTGTCAGATGTTGTCAAATATGAATTTATCTCTTGTTTTTGCATTTTGGTTATATCAGTCTCATTAGGCTGAATCAAGGTTGCATGGAGCCAGATCGTTTTTGAGAGCAGGAGCCAAGGGGAATGTTGAAAATAGTAGTGACAAAGTGATTCCTTGATTTGTGCCTTAATTCAAACAGTCAAATTTGAGTTTTTTCTTTGTCATACTCACTTTCCTAAAAAATGGGAGATTCCCTATAAATTAGGACGAGTTCCTATAATTTAGGAATCAGTCCCTAAAAATTAGGAGTTAGGATGCAGTTAACTGATGTGTTGAAATTGAAGGTCGAGTTCTTGATTTTCTAGTGTGAGTTGATTGAGGAAAAACACAAATGATTGCGTTTCTAGTGGTTGACTTGAAATAGGACGAGTTGCATGAGCAGTTAACTCATGCTATTTTTAGGAGTTAGGATGCAGTTAACTGATGTGTTGAAATTGAAGGTCGAGTTCTTGATTTTCTAGTGTGAGTTAATTGAGGAAAAACACAAGTGATTGCGTTTCTAGTGGTTGATTTGAAATAGGAACAGTTGCATGAGCAGTTAACTCATGCTAACTCAGTCAATCACAAAATCATTCCTCAATTATGAATTCACTAATTCTAGCCATTCAAATTGCTTGAAAGAAGGAACAAAGGAACAATTCTATTCATTATTGTATGCACCAGTTTTGTGTGTAAGCTTGTAAGTGAGCATGGCAAGAAGAAGGCTTGTGTGAGTTGGTAGAAGGCAGTTTTCCCTTGGCTCATGCGCTAGAATTTAGGAGCTAAAGGCGCAGCTCTTGCGCAACGAATTAGGGACTTGGTTCCTTGGGTTTGCTTAGGAATTCAGAGCAGAGGAGGAGCAAGGGAAGAGGGCAGTGTGATCAACATTCTTGCAAGGTTTTTCATGCTTAGGATAACCAGGGAGAAGGGTGTATTTTCCAAGTGAAACTGTTGTATTTGTAAGAGATCTAATGCTCAGTTTCTATCAATAATCAAGTAGAAGGTTTTCCTAGTTGGGTTCCCTATAAAATTTACGTGTTTTGAAATGTGTGAATTGTATTTATTTTTGTTCCTATTCCGCTGCAAATTTGAAGTAGAGAAATTTTGTGTTTGTAGTGAAAAGAAACTAGTTTTCAGTTCTCAGATTGTTCACTATAGCAGATCAGAATTTCGTGGCATTTCTACAGGGAGCATCATTTTCAAAAAATCCTTGCTAGCAGAGCTTTGCTGGAGTGTGGATTTTATATTTATATTTATATATTTTATAGTGCATAAAACATTCAGAATGCAAAATTAGCTGTAGAATATATGAAAACATGCATACTTGTACATCAATGAAGATAGACACGACATCCATAGTACAGTTAGGATCACATTATGGATCCACAGTATGGATCACATTATGATCACATTATGGATCCAGTATAGTCTATCTACATTATGGATCACAAAAGTCTTAGATCTAACATCCATAGTACATTAATGATTGATTTTTTGAGAATCAACCCTCTAGATTGTAGCAATTGCAAACAAACATACAAATTTTTAGGCCACATAAAAGAAAGTAGGACATTAACTTATGGAATGAAATAGGTTATCTAGCAACTATCAACAATAACATGACCAAATAACTTTGTTTACAAAATGGGCCATTTGCATAACAAGTATGAATACTGAAAGGTCTAGTCATTCCAATCAATAAACTAAGCTAGTTGCTAAAGACCTCTCTACAGACAAAGTGTTCACCAATTGTGAAAGTACCCATGTTGCCAAATGTTGTAGCTGTGGGGTAGCACCACCATGCATGTTCAACCATTGTTTATATCGGGATCCTCATCATTAGTATCATCTTTCATTCTTTGCCTCTTGTCTAGCCTTTACCTCTACCTCTATCCTCTAGGGACATCAATAGACACCGCCCAATTTTGATGAAACTGCCTAATCCAAGCTTAAAATATGGTAGGAATAGCTTAACATGCTTGATTAATGATTTTGGTTTGAGTGAAAGGTACATTTTTTCTAAGGCCATGACAAAGGAGTTCAACAATGAATACCACCAACATTGGGGTAAATATAGGGCTTGGTGCTCTTGATTAAATGCCAATCACATACCCTCATATGTGATAGAATCCAATGAAAGCGTTGTGATCCCATCGATTCTAAAATCCTGAAAACTATTAAGTTTGTTGAACTTCGAATTGGGATACAAAATTCTATTTTCTCCATGTGATGTCCAATGAGGTTGGAACCTCTCTCAAACATCTTGAAACAAATAATGGTAATGTTAAAAATTTAAAAGTTAACATTTCCTTTGTCTTTCCTTTTTATCCTTTTACTTTAAGAATTTAACATTACCATTAGGGAGCATTCAGGGAGCGCCTAGGGAACACTCAGGGAGTGTTGAAGGAGTGCCCAGGGAACACCTTGGGAGCATTTAAGGAGCGCTTTGGGAGTGCGCTCCTTGGCTTCAGGAACATCCTTGGGAGTGCCACTATTAAGCTCCGAGCTGGGTGTGCTTTTAACAGAGCATGCCACGAGGGTGACATCCCCATCACAACATTTATGATGTTTATATTACAAGTTATGTGACGATATGAGGGCTTTAGTTGGTGACTTGGATGTGAGCGAGGGCATTAATGGAATTAATGAGTCACATAGTAGGTGATAGAAAATTGAAGGCGCGACACTTAGGCAGGGATGTGCACCCAACTGGTTGAGTTGAATAAACCGAAGTTGGGGTTTTCATTCAGGCGATTTCGGCTTGTGATGGAGAGAGTGGATGGACGACATGAGAGTTGGCTTGGTGCAACGAACGCCACAAGGGTGCCGCCCCGACCAAGTGACACCCTCATGCACACATAGCATGTCGACCCAAGGGAGCAAAAAACCAGAACGAAGGTGTTAGCTCGAGCACAAGCCACTCTGAGTGGCATGAAGTGGAGTTGGTGTGGGGCGCACAAGCATCATGTGACAAGGAGATGGGCAAGCCAACGAAGCAAATGAGCACAACAAAATTATAGCTAGGGGAGCCGACATGTGGACGGACGAGCCAACATATGAAGGGACATGACTGTTTAATTGTTGTGATGATTCAATCAATTGTTGTGATACATACAAGTATGGAGTGACTGCGAGTGGAGAGCAAGGATCAGATAATCGGGCAAGAAGAACAGGTGTGAGTTCAATGAACAGACTTGAGACAAGAGCGAAGGCGAGAGAACTATTCGGGTGGGTCTGCAGTAAGGCAGACCACCAAAACAAATTGGGGGGGCCTATCTAGCTATGAATCAAAGTAGAAGTATATGTAGTAAAGACAAACCAAGAGGGGGAACCAAATTTTGGTGACTTGGTATTGTATTGTAATTTTTGCATGTTGTAAGAGGGGTCCGAGTTGAAAGCTTGTGTTGTTAATTATATGTAAAGGTTACTGGTTTAATAAAGAAGTAAGGCTAGAGGGATGTTCCATTTTACATGTGTTCTTATGCATGATTGAGTACACTTGTGAATTGTTGAAGATATTATTATTTGTGTTGCTTTCACATGTTGAAACATTGTAAAAATAAGAAGATTGTGACAATAAGTTTGCTTGCTCTTTATTGAGAAGTTATGAGATTCTGCTAAGTACCTAATATAGAGCATAAACAAATTAACTTATTGTGAGGTGTACTGTGTAGTTCGGTTAGATTAACACTGTACTACACTAGGCAGTCGTGAAACATGCTGGTGCTGCATGCTCAAGGGGTTACAGAGTGCCCAAAAAGCGCCTTGTAACCATGTGGAGCCCCTGGGGTCATGACAGGTGGTATTAGAGCACATATTAGAGTAGAGATCCAAGCAGGTATCTAACCAGATACGAAGAAGGTGGCTTGCAGTTTACCACATGTAGATAGAAGCTGAAGTTGAATTCATTAGAAGTGGTTGCGGGTGAAGTTGCCTTTATTTGTTGTAGGTGAGGGAAGGGGACTTTTTGTAATCATTTGCCAGGAGGGCAAGGAGGATTGGCTATTGGTTTATGATACAGGGCATATTTGGGTAGAACTTGTCTAAGCCTTAGCAAGGCCACATCCAGAGGCCATTGTTAGCAGGTCAAAATGGTGAACACAAGAGGTAGCTTGGAGACCCAGGATGAGGCTAATCAACATATAAGGTCCAAATTGTTGAGCAGAGCTTGACTAGGACATTGGATGCTATGGAAGGTCACAAAACTGAGTTTGAAGAGATTGACGGGATATTGCAGAAATAAGGGAAGCTATTAATGCAAGATCCTATGCACTTGAGGATACAACGAAGTAGTCTCAACTATAGGAGGATTGGATAAAGTACTTGAAAGAGTAAGTGAGATCACTTGTGGCATTGACATGAGACTCGGTTGATATGATAGCACTTAGTAGTATTGAACAAGGCCATTGGATAGGGTTCAATTGGTTTATCTATGAGGGTGAAGCTAAAAGAACTACAAAGTATGATGGGATGAGAAGTGCCAAGATACTTGGGAACTTTTGTTGGGATCTAGAGCAAATGCTGGAATAGATGAAAGGATGATCTAAGGAGATGAAGGTTAATGTAGCTGCGATGTGTCTCACAAGAACTGCAAAGTTCTAGTGGAGGACTCGAGTAGAGGATTTGGCAGTCGGTCCTATCACAAAGAAGATTTCGACTTGGGTAGAGCTAAAGGTAGTTTTGCATGTGTAGTTCGGACCAGGAAATCATGCATTGGTGCAAGGGACCGCCTTATGGTTTTGAAGCATATAGGGAAGATCCAAACTTACATCAAAGAGTTTTTTGGACTTATGGTAGAGATTAGGGAGATGAGATGTCTGATGAGGATCGTATGTATCACTTCATTAACAATTTGTAACTGTGGGCCAAGAGGGATGTCAAGAAGTAGGGTGTCTAAACACTTGCAAAAGCTATTACCACAGTGGAAAAACTCTTGGACTATTAGACAAATGGGAAGGACAAAGAGGAAGTTCAAGGTGATAGAAGTAAGAAGAAAAAGGACCAAGAGAAGAATACGTCTTCCAAAGAAGGAAAAGCAACACAAGTAGGTATTGCAAGGGAGAAGAAGTCCATCACATGTTTGATATGTGGAGAGGATCATTTAGCAAGGAATTGCCCCATAAAGAAGAAATTAGTTGCCTTGGAACAACAGAAGGCTACAAAGGTCAGAATGTTGTAGGTAGTGGGTACTTCGGATGCTCAAAAAGAGACTCAGAGAGGAGACCCGAGTACTACATGGGAGACGGCTACTATCTTCCAGGATCAGCAACAATATTGTGGTGTTGCATATGGGGGTATGAGAAGTATAGAGATTGAGTCTGTTATATCTCAACATGTGAATATCATGACCACTTTGACAGACAAGATTGAGGAGATAGAAAAGAGGATGAGCAAATTAAAGCATACACCGAGAGATGATGCATCCAAAGAGGATACTATTGTGGCATTAGTGGTTCAAAGATATGACCAGGAGAGTGTGCCTTGGTATCATAAGGCTAAGGAGGAGGTCAGTACATTTGCAGTGAGCCTAGGAGGTTGGCCAAGAGATCTCGAGTTGGAGAGGCTTATTGAGGAAGTCGAGGGTAGGATCAAATCATACCCACTTTGGTTGAGGTACGTGGTAGAGAAGTATGGAGGAATACTTCTGGGTGAGTGTTCAGATAGGAGGGACATAGGTGGTAGTCACCATGACTACCACACCTTTTCTTCACAGTGAGCCACAAGTAGGTGGCTCACTGTCGCAGATGGATGGTGAGCCAAGACTATGGGGTGCCTAGTATGGTACCTCTACAATAGGGTAGATTCTACATTGCCTAGGGTAGTACCTCTACATTACATTGTGAGGCATGAGTTCCTATGGAACTTGGCATGACGATCAAATTAGATACTTGATTAGCTGAGTGGCATGAGGGGATCCAACACATGGCGTATATGCAAGCGTGATTTTCAGAGATAGTCAGATATGCCATCCAGAGAAGTGATGCTTCTTGATGTCGATATCCAAAGGGAGAGATGACTGTGAGGTTCTGGCTGGTCGATTGCGGGGACAACAATAATTTTGAGTGGGGGATGATGTTAAACCCTCGAGTTGGGTGCGCTTTTAACCAAGTGTGCACTAAGGGCAACAAACCCATTACAACATTTGCGATTTTTATATGGCAAGTTCTGTGACAATATGAGGGTTTTCGGTTGGTGACTTGGACATGGGTGAGCGCATCAATGGACAAATGAGACACATAGGAGGTGGCAAAAAACCGAAGACGTGATACCTAGGTGAGGGCATGCACCCAACTCGTCTAGTTGAATAAATCAAAGTTGGGGTTTCCATTTGAGTGAGTTCGAAATGCAATGGAGAGAGTGGACGCACAACATGAGAGTTAGCTTGGTGGAACGAACTCCACAAGGGCACACCTCGACCAAGTGACACCCTTGTGTGCACATAGCATGTTGACCCGAGGGAGCAAAAAACTAGAACGAAGGTGTCTGCCCAAGCACGAGCTGAACTGAGTGACACACTATGTCACAGGGTTCGTCGAATTCAAACCTTGAGGTTTGAAAATCAACAAATCTCAAGTAAAAAATTAAATACAATGAAGTTCGACAATGAAATTCGCCGATTGAAGATGGAAATCCCTTTTAGTAATTCGTCGGCTGAAGAATGAAACCCTTTTAATTTTTGGTTATTAAAAACTCTAATGAAAACATCACCAATTTTGTTGAGATTTACCGGCTGAAGATCGAAAATCATTTTTTATTTTTGGTTGTTTAAAAACTCAAAATAAAATGCCACCAAATTTTGATCAGAAAGAAAATACCTCAAAATTTTGTTGACCTTCAATTTAGCTTGATTAAGGCATATAAATATGGGTGATTCTTACCATTGAGTGACTACACCAGTGATTATTACTATATTCCTACGATCATGCAACTATGCTAGTTAATATTGTAATGAATAGTGAGTGAGTTGTCACTCGTGACTGTGCAATAATGTAATTTTTTTCATAGCTTGTAGATTACGTAAGTTTTGAACAATGTAGCACGAGTCTTATAAGACCTGTGAGTACCTGCGGGTCTTGACAAGTTTTATAGCAAGACAGTCACTCGCATAGAACCCGTGGTTTCTACCCGTACTTGCATAAAACTCAGCTACTCGCATTGAACCCGTGAAGAACCGCATATGACCTGCATAAGACTCGTGGAGGCCCTCAAAATTCGATTTGTTTATCTTTTTCTTTTAAATTTACCATATTTTAAGTTTTTTTTGTATTTTGCCAAGTCTTATATGGGTCGCCAAGTCAATAGCCAAATAAGTCTTATACGAGTACAAGTCGTGCAACATTGGTTTTGAATTATACTTTATATTTACTAAATAGATAGGCTTATATATATATATATATATATATATATATATATATATATATATATATATATATGTTATAAAATATTAGTATATTTTGAAAATATATAAGGGATGAATTTAATGGAAAACCTTATTCGAATTTCATTGGAAAATTCGAATTTGAATCAAATTTTACCCTTGTCAAAGTCGAACTTGAACTTGAACCATGTGACATAGGTGGCACGAAGTGGAGTCGGCTCAAGGACGCACAAGCACCATGCGACAAGGAGATGGGCGAGTAGATAAAGCAAACAAGTGCAACCAAAGTATAACCAGGTGAGTCGACTTGTGGATGGGTGAGCCAACATACCAAGGGACGTGACCATTGAGCTGTCTCGATGGTTCAATCAACTGCCACGAAACATGTAAGTATGGAGGAACCACAAGTGCAGCGCAAGGATCGAACAATTGGGCAAGAAGAACAGGTGCGAGTTCGATGAACAAACTTGAGACAAGAGTGAAGGTGAGAGAATCGTTTGGGTGGGTTTGTGGTAAGGTAGACTGTTGGAATGAATTGAGAGAGCCTATCTAGTGGTGAACCAAGGCGAAAGTCTCTGTAGTAAAGACAGACTGAGAGGCAGAACCAAATTTTGGTGACTTGGTATTGTATTGTAATTTTTGCATGTTGTAAGAGGGGACCGAGCAGAACTTGTGTTGCCCATTATATTTAAAGATTGTTGGTTTAATAAAGAAGTAAGGCCGGAGGGCCATTCCTTTTTACATGTGTTCTTGTGGATGATTGAGTACACTTGTGAATTGTTGAAGATATTATTATTTGTGTTGCTTTTACATGTTGAAATATTGTAAGAGAATTGTGACAATAAGTTTGCTTGCACTATATTGAGAAGTTATGAGATCCCGCTAAGTAACTAATATAGAACATAAACAAATGAACTTATTGTGAGGCGTATTCCGGGTTGATTAACACTATTCTACGCTAGGCAGTCGCGAAACATGCTAGTGCCTCACGCTCAAGGGGTCATGGAGCACCCAAAAAGCACCTTGTAATTGTGCGGAGTCCTTAGGGTCTTGATAGCCATGCTCCGATATTGGCATGGAGGCATGCCCAAAAGGTTCGAAGCATGCTCCCTAAGCGCTCCTACTCGAAGGGCATTTTTAGGGGCTGGAGCAAAGTTGGGGGGATGCTTCTTGCAATTATGGGTTGAATGGTAAGTCTACTAGAAACTGGCATATGGTTTAATTATAAATTATAATATCTAGTTGTTAAATTGGCAATTGCACATCCCAAGTTCTATTCTATCATTGAGATGGTAACAAAAACAAGGCCATGTGTTTGCAATCAAGTGACCCAGATCATTTTGCTTTACTTTGTTGCAATGTGCTTACTAAACAGAATGCTGCCAAGTCGTAAATAAGCGTTAACATCATAGAAGAATACATACACTGCAAATATTCTAAGCAAATGTCAAATTTAGTTGTGAAGGTTGCAAAGCTGTAGAAGCTCTGTAGATTAGAGAGGATATTTTATTGCTAGACACGAAGCGTCTTTCAAATGTCTGACCCCTTACCAAAGCATCCTTTTTTGAAATTTAATGGAACATTTCAATCTGATTATGTTATGATCCTTGGACCTTAAAACTGATAAGAAATCAATAATTACAGTCCCCTTCAAGGGGAAACCTCCTTTTACTTTGAAGACAATGTACAAAGACAATATTTGATGATCCTAAGATTAGGTCTCCTTAGTGTGTGTGCATATATATATATATATATAGGAGACAAATGGTACAATTATAATAAAATGGGACCATGAGGGGTTCTAACCTACATAATAATATAACAATAGAAATGTAATCACTCAATATCTAAGGCTTAAAGTTAATAATGGGTTTTTGGGTTAACATGAGGCTTATATAGGGCTTAACATGCACCCCCCCCTTCAAAGAAGTGTTGTCCTCAACACTTGACTATCTGTAGGTGTTTTTTTGCATGAACAACTCATCTTCCCATGTTGCTTCTTCCACTAGTAGGTTCTTCCATTTGATGAGGTACTCAATAATTGCTTGATTTCTCAACTGCTTAGTCCTTGTTTCCAAAATTGTTTCTGGTTCTAGTATTATTTTCCCTTCTTCATTAATCTTTGGTAGAATAGTTTGGACTAGGATCTTGTCACCGATTATTTTCTTTAAGCAAGAAACATGGAAGACTGGATGTACACGTGAAGATGGAAGCAACTCTAATTTGTAAGCCATACTTCCAATCCTCTGCAACACCTTATAGGGGCCATAATACCTCAGAGCTAATTTATTGCCTTCTTTTGTTGCTTTAGAGACATCTGTTTATATGGTTGTAGTATCACAAATACCAAATCCCCCACTTCAAATTCCCTTTCACTGCAATGTTGATCTACTTCTTGTTTCATCCTATTTTGTACCATAACCAAGTTGTCCTTCAATAGTTTGAGAACCTCTTGTTGGTGTTGTATGTGGTCCTCTACTGCTTGAGCCTTTATAGTCCCTTTCAAGGGTGATGTGATGGATGGAGGATGATATCCATAAAGTTCCATAAATGGTGAGTCGTGACATTGTTGATGAAGTATGGAAGCATGTGTTGTACCACCATTTTGCCAAGGCAACCATTTCACTCATTGTGTCTATTTATCAGATGCAAAGCAACACAAAGATCCTTCTAAACATTCATTCACAATCTCAATTTACCCATTAGATTTAGGATGGTAAGATGAGTTGTGAGCCAATTCAATACCCAAACAAGAAAATAATTTAGTCCAAAAGTTTATAGTGGAAATCGGATCTCTGTCATTTATAGTAATCTTTGGTATTCCATGTAGCTTTTGGATTGTTTCCATGAATGCTTCTGCGACAATACTTGCTTTAAAAGGATGATAAAGAGAGCAAAAGTGGGCATACTTTGTCATTCTATCTACCACTACCATAATGACACTATTTCTTTCAGCTTTGGGTAAACTTGTAATAAAATCAGTGTTGCGAACATTCGTGATTATCACGATTTTTCCGAAAAAATCACGAGTTGATGAGAAATAATCGCTGCGCTGCGTGGTAGAGCGATTTTAAAGTTAAGTTTGTTTTTTTTCCTCTCATTTTGTAGACAGAGGGCAGAGGTGAGAGCTAAGGAGGAGGGGAACTCATCTACAAGGGCAAGAGAGGAGAAAAGTGAAGGAATTTAGCATCCCAGGCAAAAAAAATTCAAGTTTGGACCAAGTTTCTTCAATAGGGAGTGGTTTTCAGGTATGGGCATCAAATTTGGCTCTATTTTTTTTTGTTTTTCCTTGGGTTTCTATCACCCATATATTTTCCATAATTTTTGCTTGGACTTGAGTGTGTTTTTTTTGTCGCTTTTGTTGCATTTAGTGGAGAGGTTTTTTTTTGTCAAAAATGAAAAGTCTTGATTGTTAGTTTTATTTGTTTAATTTCTTCTTATGCCCAATTATTTTTTCCATGATTTTGCTTGGGTTTGAATGTGTTTTTTTTTCCATTGTTGTTGTATTGAGTTGACAGTTTTTTTGGGTCAAAAATTCAAAATGTTGTGTGTAAATTTTAATTTCATTTGTTTAATTTGCAATTCTTTTTGTGCCCTAGGTTCAAACTTCAAACTCCAATCTTACATTAAAACTCAAGATTCGACAAAGTTACAAACATGCCAAGGAAATTGGACCCTTTGTGGTAATTTGGTGAACCTGATAGAGGGTTTGACAGATCAAATTTGACTTGCAAGTTATGTGGGCATCATATGACAGAGGGGGGTATACAGATTGAAGTTCCATCTTGCACAAATACAAATCTAGAAATCATCCGCAAAGCCCTCAAATCATTGGAAGAAATAAAGACAACCAAACTGTCCAAGGCAACTCTGAAGAGTTAAATGGTAGGGGGTGGAGTGGCAAGATTAGGAGGTGTCCGTAAGAGTGGTACTGGTTCTTCTTCAGCATCAACATCTACACTCAACCCCATAACTGCCTCATCATTTTTTGTTCCTAAAACCACACCTGGTGCACAATCATCTATCACGTCAGCTCTTAAAAAAGGGGAGAAGGAAGAAGTTGACAAGTTGTTGGGCAGGTGTCTTCTTTGGAGTGATATTCCTTTGCCAAGAACAATCCATTTTTTCAGCTCGCAATTGATGTTATTGCTATTGTTGGCCCAAGTTACAAGGCCCCTTCATATGATGACTTTAGAGGGCGCATTCTTCAGAATGAAAAGGTTGACTACACTAAGAGATTGGAGGAGTTTAGGGGATCATGGGCACACACAAGATGCACTGTGATGTTAGATGGTTGGACCGATCAAAAGGGTAGAAGCCTTATTAACTTCTTGGTTAATTGTCCCAAGGGGACAATGTTTATGAAATTTGTTGATGCATCTGCACATATCAAAGATGCATGATTATTATGTGATTTGTTGGGCGTGTTCATTCAGGAGGTGGGTCCACAACATGTTGTCCAAGTCATAACGAGCAATGCTGCAAATTATGTTGTTGCTGGCAAGATGCTTATGGAGAAGCATCCTAACTTTCTTTGGACACCTTGTGCTGCACACTGCATTGATTTGATGTTGGAGGACATACGAAAAATTCCTTTTGTTAAGGATATTGTTGAATCATCAAAAAACATTACAAAATTTATATATAATCATGCATCTGTGCTTCATTTGATGAGAACATTCACCAACAACAAGGAGTTGGTGCGCCCTGCCATTACACGGTTTGCCACTAGTTTCATATCTCTTCAATCCCTCCTGAATTCTATGTGGGATGTGAAGAGAATGTTTCTTTCAGAGGAGTGGTGTGCTTTGTCATATAGCCGCAAACCAGAGGGAGAGGCCATATGCAGGTTACATAGTTGCAGGGGAGCGCCCCCCCCTCGAACCCGCTCCCGAATCGCGCTCCGGGCGGGAGCGGCTCCGGAGCGCGCTCCCGAAAAAAATTTGCGCTCCCTGCCATTTTCGGGAGCGTTGCAGGGAGCGATCGCTCCGTCGCTCCCGGAGCGATTTTTAACGCCCGGGAGCGATCGCTCCCGATTGCTCTCGGGCATTAAAAAATCGCTCCGGGAGCGTTTCGACGGGCGCCGGGAGCGATCCGGTGGAAAAAAATTCCGCGGACGCCAAAAAAATCGAATTTTAATTTTTTTTGTTTGTTTTAAAAGCCCAATGGGCCTAAAAAAATTTCATTATCACTTCATTGAGCAAGAGCTTGGAGCAAGAGCAAGAGCAAAGGAGCGAGGAGCAAGTGCTGAGGAGCGAGGAGCAAGTGCCGAGGAGCGAGGAGCAAGCCTGCAGAGGTAAGTAACTTAGTAATTTAGTTAGTTTAGTTAGTTTAATTTAGTTAGGTAGTAATTTAGTTAATTTAATTTAGTTTATTGAGTTTAAAAATCATGAATTTAAATTAAATTAATAAATTAAATTAATTAATCCCAATAAATTAAATTAATTTGCAGATTCAAGAATCAAAAACCTACAAACATCAAACACCATGGACCTGACTATATTTCTTGGCATTTTCCTCTTCCTGGTCCCTTTTATCGTTATTATGGTGCTGGAGAGTAGGAAACGGAGGGGCCAAACTGAAGAGGGGGATGAAGAAGTTGGAGAAAGTCAAATTGGTGAAAACCCCGGTGAGGAGGAGCTGGAGGAGGGTGAACATGACCCTCAAAAAACTAAACAAAACCAAATTCCATTGTGGAAATATGTTAACAGGGCTGAAACAGGGAGAGGGGGTGGAACCACTAAATTTCATTGCCCCCATTGCAACACTGATTACACAGGTTCATACACCCGTGCTAGAAGACACCTCTGCGGGAAAAGGCCATGGGATGGAGACAAACAAATAGGAATCAAAACTTGTACAACGGTGTCAGCAGCGGATAGAGCCAAATACATAAGGGAAGAGGAGGAAGCCCAATACAGATCAAAAAAATCAAGGGGTTTCTTTGAACCAAGCTCACAATCACAAAGAACTCCTTCAGCATCCTCCCAAGGCAGTGGATATGGAGGCATAGGGTCATCATCTTTAAGGCGTAGAACCATATCAGATTTCCTTGATGAGGGGCGTAGGAATGATGTGGATTCAAAGGTTTACAGGTTTCTCTATGCATGTGGGATACCATTCAATGTTGTTCGCTCACCTTATTGGCACGAAATGGTTTCTGCCATAAATGATGCCCCTAAAGGATACAAGAGCCCTGGGTATGACAAGGCAAGAACGGTTGGCTTTGATCATGAAAAAGCAAAAATATCACATTCTTTGAATAGAATGACAAGTTCTTGGACTGACCATGGGGTGTCCATTGTATCTGATGGATGGAAAAATGTAAAAGGCAAGCCATTGATAAGTGTTCTTGCTGTGTTTGTTAGTCGTCCCATCTTTCTAACTGCACATGATTACTCAGACAAGTTCAAGACCGCCATCAACATTGCAGAAGCATTACTTGAAACAATTGAGCGTATTGGCCCATACAATGTCATCCAAGTCATCACTGATAATGCTCCTAATTGTAAGGCAGCGAGAGCAATTATTGAGGATAAATACCCCAACATATTTTGGTCTGGATGTTTGGTTCACACATTGAACCTTCTGTTGCATGATATTGTCAAGAACAAAAATGAACAATACCAATGGATTGGTGATTTGTACAAGAAAGGCAAACAAATGATAAAATTTATTACAAATCATAGCAATACCCATGGCCTTTTCCGCAGTCGCTCGAGATTGGAGTTGTTGAAGATTGCGAAGACCAGATTTGGTAGCTATTACTTCACCTTCAGGCGCCTTTTGAAGGTAAGAGAGGCATTAGCTAGCATGGTATCAAGTCCACATTGGCAGGTATTAAAGGAAAGGGCTACAAATGCAGCTGACATGGGAGGTTTTGAAATGGTGGAGGAGGCCGCTCTTGATGGGCAGTTTTGGACAAGTGTGAGGCAGGTATTGGATTTCACCAAGCCAATTTATCACATGATTCGGTTTGCAGATACAGACAAACCAATGATTGGCGAGGTGTATGAGCAAATGGATACCATGTTGGGGGAAATAAAAGATATTGTTCTTAATAGAGATCCCAACTTGTACAAACTGATTCATGATTGTGTGTGTGAACGGTGGAATAGGCTTAATCTTCCACTACATTGCTTGGCGTATATCCTTACGCCAAAATACTACTCTACATCTTGGTTGGGCCAACTTGCAGCAGGGGGTGGGGTTAGGACCAAACCCCATTTAGATCCAGAGGTATCTAAAGGATATTTGGAAGCATTAGAAAAGTTGGTACCTGACAGGGAGAAATGTGCAGCTGTGCGCCTTGAAATAGGCAGATACTTCAGTGGCACTGGTTTGTATGGTAACTTCCATGCAATGGACGACAGAGATAGATTTGATACTCTCACATGGTGGGAAACATATGGCGGCCACGGACTTTTGCCAAAATTGGCAAAAAAAAGTTCTTTCATAGGTTGTAAATACTTCTTCTGCAGAGAGGTGTTGGAGCACCTACAACTACATACATAATGTGAAAAGAAACAGACTCAATGAAAACGAGCAGAAAGCTTGGTTTATGTGCACTACAACTTGAGGTTGTTGAGTCATTACTGTGATCGGGCTTATGAGGATCCCACATATAAAATTTGGGACAATCACCCAGAGGATGACAATTTGGAGGATGGCATTGTACATATTGAAGAACTGGAAGAGGAACTTGTAAGGGATGAAGATGAAGCAGCCATGCCACCTCCACCTCCACCTCCACCATCCAGTAGCAGTGCTCGAGGTTCGAGTCTTGTTCCTTTGCTGTCGCCACCTCCATCTACACCCTCACGTGGAGGTTCTAGTTCTGGTCGTCGGTCTGTGCGGGAGACTCCTAGAAGACCACCACGACCTGCTTATACTCCTGGAGACTCTCGTGGCAAGGGCCACATGTAGATTTACAGTTTACTTGTCTTTTTTAGTTTCTATTAGACTTTAGTTTTCATAGCTGTTGAGTTTTGAGTCCTTGACTCTTGACTCTTGACTCTTTCATATCATAATGATATTTTTTGTAAACAATATATCACTGTGACAATGAAAATTTGAAGTTTGAAGTTGGGCCTTGGCAATTATAACTCATTGGTAATGATTGTGAATTATGAATATGATGCTTCGTGAAAGACTAAAGTTGTTTCATTTCATTTCATTATTCATGTTTCATTTTATAAATTTATAACATTTCATATCATGTTAACAGTTACAAGTTAGGACTTAGAAATATCTTAGATATTACTTCTTGTAATGGTTAAACTTAGCTTACAAGTACAACTTTGGTGATCAATGATGATAAATATTATTGAATTTTCAATTTTGAAAGCTTGAAGTTGAAACTTTAAGATTGAATTTGATGAATCATGATTCATGAGACTCAATATGTTGCCGTTGTAATATGTATTTTACTAACTTGTGGACATGGTTGATGACGATTATAATTTCTAGATGATTGATGTGATATGGTTCAATGATCAATCTATGTTTTTTTATGTCTAATTCATCATTCTACATGTTTTTGTTGACATATATGTATCAAAAATTAAAAAATATAATAAAAATATATATATTTTTAAAAAATCGCTCCCGGATTCGCTCCCAAACCGGGAGCTTCTGAAAATGGTCGCTCCCGCTCCCGTTTTCGCTCCCGCTCCCGCTCCCAAGCATCATTGGCAGGTTAGTTTCATACTACGAGAGCTTATGGGTGGGAGTGCAGGAGGTGTAGCATTACTGAACCTTTGGTAAAGGTTCCTCGATTAGTTGATGGAGACAAGCCCGCAATGGGCTACTTGTATGAGGCCATGGATAGGGACAAAGAATCCATTCACAGCTACTTTGATGATAAAGGGGATGAGGGGTTTGAGAAACAACAACTCATATGGGAAGTGATTGATAAGCGATGGAACAATACACTCCATCGTCCCATTCATGCTGCAGGGATCTACCTGAACCCCGCATTTTCTTACTCTTGTGGTTTCTTATTTGATGCTGAGGTCATGGATGGATTCTTCACTTGTGTTCAAAAGATGGTGCCATCTCTAGCAGAACGTGCAGAAATCTCCAAAGAAATGGAGATATACAGGATGGCAGGTGGCACATTTAGCTTTGACATGGCTATTGTGGATAGGAAGACTAAAATGCCAGGTAAGCTTTAGTTTGTTTCAAATTTCATTGTCTCTTCATACTTTGCTTCAACTTTCAAATTTCATTTTTTTCTTATGTTTATCTTATTTGTTGTAGATGCATGGTGGAGAAGCTATGGTGGCAAAGTACCCAATCTCCAAAGGCTTGCCATTTGAGTGCTCAGCCAAACATGTAGCTCCTCTGGATGCGAGCGCAAGAGTGTATTTGAAAAAATACACACCAAGAAGCGCAACAGGTTAAAAATATTCCAATTAATTTTTTGAATTCATTAAATAATAATTTTTTATAATTATTAATTTATTATTTATAATTTATTAATTTATGACCCTTGTACAGGTTGGAGTCCCAACGACTTAATGACATGGTCTACTCTACTATAATCTTCGATTGTGGGTGAGGGAACTTGAGAGGACACCTGATGTGAAGGCCATCTCATTGGATGGGATTGACACCACTGTTGCATGGAGGGTTGAGGTCGAGAGGCCTATCATGGAGTCGACCCCTGATTGTTTACAACATGAGGTAGTGGAGGGGGTAGAAGAGGAGGAGGAAGAGGAGGAGGAGCAACAGGAGGAGGAGGTGACACCACCTACCCCTGTCACCAGTAGAGGATGTGGTCTACCTTCTATAGCTCCTAGTTCTTCAGCTTCTAGAGCATAACAGAGTCCATTGCCATCCCCAACACCTTCTTCATCTAGAGGGAAAGTTGTTACATTTTCTCACAAGAGGGGCAGAGGAAATCAATAGTATTAGTTATTTGGTTCATTTCATTGTATATGATATTATGACTCATGATATGAGATACATTATTATGTTTTTTGTTGATATTTTGAGGTTGAGTTGGGACTCAAGACTTAGTATTTAGGACATGATTCACTATTATGTGTGATGGAGCACTAGACATGATATTACACATCTTATATATTAGTTCTCTTTTCATATTTATGTGTCAATGCATTTATTTGATGTTGTGGATGCTTTAGATATTAAAAACATTGATTTTCTTTTGTATTTGCCGATTTTTACAATTTTTTCCAATTTTGGACCCTCGCCGATTTAATCTCAATTGCGATGTTTGCAACATTGAATAAAATCCATTGAAATTTCTTCTCAATGTTGGCTTTGTATGGCTAATGGTTGAAGGAGCCCTATGGTCTTGATAGTCTCTCTATTTTGTTGGCATACCACACATTCCGCCACAAACTTTTGCACATATTCTTTAAGACCTTCCCAAAAAAAAATCTTCCTTGATCCCATGGTATGTCTTCAAGAATCCTAAATGTCCTTTTACAGGACAAGTGTGTAATTCCAAAAGGACCTTTTATTTGAGTTAGGATTCTTAAATAATTATAAGCGATCTTGATGCCATAACACATCATTTTTCCACATAAAATTTTCTATTGCATCAAGGTCCTATAGCTATTAAATGATCTTGCATATTTTCTCATCTTGTTGCCATTCTATCCTTTCTTCTTCCACCCAGTCAGATTGTGGAATGGAAATAGCACATAGTAAGCCACTTGTGTCTTCCTCTTTTCTTGAGAGTGCACCTGCCACAATTTTTTTTTTTCCCTTTTTGCACATAATTTCAAAGTCGCAAATCAACATCTTTGTGACCCATTTTTGCTACTCTTCTAAAGATGGTCTTTGCTCCAAGAAGTATTGTTACCCACCACCAGTGGGTGACCCATGTAGGAGAAATTTTCTCCAAGACTTGTCTTCAGCCGACAACCAACAACCCCTTGTAGCCACCTAATAGCTTGATGTGCCACACTATTCTTTGCCACCTGAGCCAACCATTATGTGGCCTTGCTTATCTGTCATGATTGTATGTTTGAAGCTGGGCCTTCCAATCCCAAAGGTAGGATTTTTCATTATGTAATTAGGTGTTTATGCTTGCCTTTCTTGGCCACCTTTGGGTGTGGATTAGTGGGGGGATTCAACGGAAAGAATGGGCTTGATCTGTACTCTTGTTCCCTTACCTCAACTTGGGGGTTAATCTTGTATCCTAGTCCCATGTGACCTCCTCTATTGTCTACTAGCTTTATGAGCGACACTACATGGGAAACCCTGATTTTGGGTTGCCTGGTCCCACTTCCCGATACCATATATCTCACTCCCCCCGCTCATTACAAGCCCCTTTTCACATTTTCCCATTTGGGTCCACATTTTTCCAATAGGTCCACAAGGTGCTAGCTTCCCCCTCCCCTTGTCCACACTTTGGGTCGAGCTTGGAACGATGCTCGGGAGGTTGATGTAGCTAAAAAGAAAGATAAAAGCTTAATTTGGCCACTTACAATAGGAAATGTACCACAAAATGCAAAAGATAGTCGAGACATAAAATTTTTGTGCGTGGGCAAAAGCCAAACATGAGCTCTACCCCCTATCATCATGGCCATCACCCTGGTTCCTAGGGCCTCTATGAGTGCCACCCTGCATCATTAAGGAACCCATGATTGTCCCAATCCCTGGTGGGCGATGAACTTCCCAACCTTAAGGGGGTAATCACTGCTACATCATACACATCATGCTCTCATTCCTTGGAGCCCCGAGCAGTAAAAAAAAGAAAAATCAATAAAAGGCAAAAGACATATGAAGGAGGGTGGAAAAACAAAGGTTGAGGTAACTTATGTACCACGATTTCTCCCTCCTGCATTCATATACCCAAGGTGTAGGCCATCTTCGTCATAACCACCCTTGTACCATGGCATGTGGCTTGGAGCCTCCCCTCTTGCCCCAACTTTGTTCCGTCATTATTTCACATGACATCTGCCATTTAATGGATATACCATGGACCTATCACCCCCTTAGAGGTTGAAATCACCTAATAGTTTCCTTCATCAACCTCTCTTGTTGAGCAAGGCAACACCTATACATTTTAAAGCCCATTTGGAAGGGCATGCCACTATGAAATGTCCACTTCTAATCTTGATTAGCAAGCTTATATATGTTAGGATATTCCGACACATAGGAAATAGTTAAGTATAACTTGGTCTAGTATAGAGTTAGGTAAAGTGTGTTTCTTTACTATGTACATTTTGTAACTTACAATCCGACGGTCACGATATGTAGTGATCTGATGGTTCATTCTCTCCTCGGTATTACCGACACTTGATCCGTGGCTTAACACCCGATTGGTCCATGATCTCTATTTAAAGAGCATGGAGGGTCATTTGTAGGTTAACCGTCCATGAGAGAAGCTTATGTAAATCTTCATTCTTTTATTAATAAATTGCCTGAAGTGGCCGCGTTGGCTCAGGCCGTGGACTGTTTCCCTCTTTGAGGGTTTTAACCACGTCAAAAGTACTGGTGTATTGATCTGTGATCTGTTTGTGAGCGATGTCCTTTGGTGTTCTGTCTGAGGAACTTACCCTGTAAATTCCTACATGGTATCAGAGCTATTTGAGGGCCGCGTTCGTTGGTGATCCAAATCTGAAGCCGGTAGAACTGCATCTGACTGCCGTTTCCTAGATCTACTGTTTCTGACTGCTTTCGGGCCGAGAGGACTGTTCTGTTGTGTTGGGAGCATCTGTTCCAGTGAGGAACCCCTTTCATTTCACGCGAAAAGGTTTCCGGTAGCCCTAGCTGCGTCATTTTTAAGATCTGGAGGTATACAATGTTTATTTGCAGTTTACAGTTATTTTCTCTCTGTTTATTTCGGTTTCGGTTTATTTAGCCTTTTTTATTACCAGATCTATACCTTTCATTTCTGCGTATGTTCTTTGCCCCGCGACTCTATGCGATCTGGGCAAATCAGAAACAGAAAGGAAGGATTTTTCTCATGCATATGCTCTTTTCCGCTGCGCCTTAGTGTGATCTCGGAAAATCAGAAATATTGAGGAAAATATTTAGTTTCCGGCTAAAGCTAACTTCAAGCCGTAAGGTTCGTTTTTTTTGTATGTCCGTGTTAGGTTTTGTGTTTTTTGTTTTGTAGGGAAAAAGAGCTTTCTCAAAGCAAGCACACAACCCAAAGCTTCAACCCCCCCTTCTCTCTCTCTCAAACTTTTTGTATAGCTCAATTGGTCCAAAGCTAATTTATGAGAGTAGAGGTCTTGAGTTCAAGTCTCCTTTTTGTGGGGGCGGATTTTTCATTTCCGCACATTCCCGCACTTCGTCGACATCTTCATCAAATTTTCTTCAAAAAGCCATAACTTCTTCATCCGGAAGCCGTTTTCAGAACCGTTTTTTTTGAAACAGCCTAATTTTTCGAGATCTTTCCATTGCAACACTTAGTTTCAGCATCTATAGTTTCAGTTTCTGTTAAAATGGAAAGTCCATGCCAAGTTATTCTTGACAGCACCAACTACTTCCAATGGTGGTCTTACATTGTGGATTTACTTAGAAGTAAAGGTCTCTACAGAATAGCCTCAGGCCAAGAAACCAAACCGAAAGATGAAGATAAGGCAGCTAAATGGGAAAATAGGCAAGATCAAGCACGTGGGTTGATAGGGATGTCTATTTCTCCAGATCTTAGATTCCATATTGCAGAACTTGATACTCCTGATGAAGCATTGAAACAGATTACTAAAGTTTTTGGAATAAAAAATGAACTTAGAGCCCATCAACTTGAAAATGAGTTGCTTACATAGGACCCCAATAATTTTTCTTGCATTGAAGATTTTTTGTCCAAGTTCAAGACCCTTAAACTTCTCTTGGAAAGTGTTAAGGTTAAGAAAGAAGATAGTAACCTTATCTATTCCATTCTTGCTAAGTTGGGACCAGCCTACTCTGTGTTTGTTTCCACCTTCCATTCTACAAGAGAAGCCTTCATTTCTCAAGGACAAGACTACAAGTCCCCTTCCTTTGATTCTTTTTGTGATTCTTTAATAAGAGAACAAGAAAAACTCTTACACCTTGGTCTTCTTAATCTTGGAAACTCTTCTAAGAAAGCGTTAGCCGCCCAGCAGCAACCAAATCCAAAGAATCCTAAGAAGTTGTATCCTAAAAGAAATGGTCCTAAACCAAACAAGGGTCCTAAGCAATTTCAGCCTCAAAATGAAAAATCATTTCAACAAAATGATAAGACAAATAAAAACAAAGGGAAGAAGACTGATAGACATTACAACTTTTGTAATCGAGATGGCCACTTAGAATCCAAATGCTTTAAGAAGATGGAAGCCTTGGAAGCAGCAATGAAGAAGCATAACATCCATTTGGAGCACTCTTCAACTTCAACTTCATCTTCAGGAATGGCACTTTCTGCATGTGGTTGTCAAGCATCTCGGTCTGGCTATGCACTAAATGTATCTTCTTCTTCTCATTCTCATGAGTGGCTCATTGATTCTGGAGCTTCTTATCACATGGCCAAAAACAAAGCCATGTTTTATTCTTTAAATGATTGTAACACCAAAAATATATATGTTGGTGATGATAGATCTCTTAGTGTTGTAGGGACTGGAACTGGTCATATAGACAATGGTCAGTTTAATGATGTATTATGTGTTCCAACCTTATCCTGCAACCTTCTATCTGTATATCAGATAACTCATTCAGGTGAAGGTAAAATCGTTGAATTTTCACCTCACGATGTTGTAATTAAGGACCTAAGAGATCCTAGACAGATTTTAGCTACTGGCATTGCTGATGATTCTACAAGGTTGTATAAGTTTCACAACTTTGGGTCATCAAATCTTCCCTCGGTATTTGTTGCTTATAATGATGAAGTGAGCAAACTTTGGCATGAGCGATTTGGTCACTTAAACTATCGCTCTCTTCAGAATCTATGTAAAGAAAATATGGTGACAGGTCTTCCAATGGTATCTTGCAGAGATGGTGTTTGTTCCGAATGTGTACTAGGAAAACATCATCGGGACAGTTTTGAAAAACGTGCCTCTTGGCACGCCTCAGCCCCTTTACAGCTCGTGCATAGTGATTTATGTGGTCCACTTCCAATTGTTTCATTCTCTGGCTACAAGTATTTCTTAACTTTCATTGATGATTTCTCCAGACGCACTTGGGTATACTTCTTAAAACTCAAGAGTGAAGTATTTAACATGTTCTTGGCCTTTAAAGCCTTTGTTGAAAAACAATCTGGACATCAAATTCTTAAGCTAAGATCTGATAATGGCGGAGAATATGTTAACAACAAATTCATCAACTTTTGCACTGAGAATGGAATTCAAATGCAACATACTGTTCCATATACTCCACAACAAAATGGTGTAGCTGAAAGGAAGAATCGCACCTTAAAGGAAATGGCTAATTGTATGCTTCAATCTAAAGGACTTAGTCTTAATTATTGGGCAGAAGCAATTAACTGTGCAAATTACATAATAAATCGCACTCCTACTAAGGTTTTAAAGAATATCACTCCAGAAGAAGCATGGAGCTCAATTAAACCAGATGTAAGTCACTTTCGTGTTTTTGGAAGTGAAGCATGGGCCCATATTCCAGATGAGAAACATAAAGCTTTAGAACCTAAGAGTGAAAAATGTATTTTTGTTGGATATTCTGAAGATGTCAAAGGATATAGATTTATTCCACTTAAGTCCAAAAATGTTATCATTAGAAGAGATGTAAAGTTTGCTGAAAATATATCGGCCTACGAGCCTAGTTTGGCGGATGTGCCACCTCTCCCTATCTCTTCTACTTTTGAAAATATTTCTTCTTCAGATGATGAAAGCGAGGATGAAAATCCTCCCCCACCTTCTCAGGATCCTCCTTCAGCTCCTCAGCTTCCAAAATGGGTCCGTGCTACTCGGGATGCAGCAGGTGATCTTGCGGTGATCCTACAGATCAGCGACGTTCACGTTCTCAGTTTGATAGAGCCTCTTCTTTACTGGCTCAAGCTTCAGTGAATTATGATTCTGACACCTTTGCAGAAGCTTCAGGCCATCCAGATTGGGAAGCAGCTATGAATGAAGAATATCATTCATTATTGGCAAATGATACATGGGATCTTGTTCCTCTACCAAAGGGACGAAAACTTGTTAGATGCAAATGGGTTTACAGAACCAAGTATGGACCAGATGGGAAAGTTGATAAACATAAAGCTCTTCTTGTTGCTAAGGGTTTTTCACAAGTTGAAGGCATTGACTACACTGAAACCTTCTCCCCTGTTGCCAAAATGAACTCTATCCGCCTTGTTCTTTCCCTTGCTGCCTCTTTCAAATGGGAAGTCCATCAGATGGATGTTAAATCCGCCTTCTTGCATGGGGACTTGCATGAATAAATCTATATGGAACAACCTATTGGCTTTATACAAACAGACTCCAGCCTTGTATGTCGGCTTAAGAAATCCCTTTATGGTCCCAAGCAAGCTCCTCGAGCTTGGTATGCCAAAATGGATAACTTTCTTTTAGAAAATGGCTTTTCTAGGTGTCATTCTGACAATACTGTCTACACCAAGAAAGTGGGCAAGTCTCTTATCATTCTTGTTCTTTATGTTGATGATCTTATCCTGACTGGTAGTGATCCAACCTTATAAACCATGTGAAGTCTAGCCTTAAAAGGAAGTTTGAAATGACAGACTTAGGACACTTACATTATTTTCTTGGTCTTCAAGTCTTGCAATCCAAGGAAGGTATTTCCCTTTCCCAGTCCAAGTATGCCTGTGATATTCTACGCCATTTTCACATGGAAGACTGTAAGCCAGCCCCCTCTCCCTTTTAGTCTGGAGTCAAACTTTCAGTCACTTGTACTTCTCCTGAAGTTGATGCTACCTTATACCGTCAACTTGTAGGAAAACTTTTGTATCTAACCCATACTCGTCCTGATCTTTCTTTTGCTGTTGGCCTTGTTGCTCGGTTTATGCAAAACCCACGTGAAAGTCATTGGAAAGCAGCTAAAAGAATACTTCGTTATGTTCGAGGTACAGTTCAGTTTGGGATTCATTACAGTGCCGAAGCATCTCCTCTATTGGTTGGTTTCACTGATTCCGATTGGGCTGGTGACCCTGATGATCGGAAGTCTACTGCCGGTTATGTGTTCACTCTTGGTTCAGGACCTATTACATGGGCTTGCAAGAAACAAGGTGCCATTTCTCTTTCTTTAGCAGAAGCAGAGTATCGTGGTGCCGTAGAAGCTAGTAAGGAAGCCTTGTGGCTTTGTCAGATCCTGTCAGAGTTTGGCTTTCAGCAGCAACATCCGACTACACTTTGGTGTGATAATCAAAGTGCCATTCAACTATGCAAAGATCCAGTCCAACATCAGCGCAGCAAACACATTGAACTACACATGCACTTCATTAGAAAGCTCATTCACGACCATGTTCTTGAAGTGCAATATTGTTCAACAGATGATCAAGTTGCAGCCATCTTTACAAAGGCTCTCACAGAGACGAAGTTCACTAAACTTCGATTTATGGTTGGAGTTCAAGAAGTTGTCACTAAGGGGGGATAGGCTCTAGTGCCTCCTTCGTTCTCCTATTGTGTCATATTTGTAAATCCTTCAATCCTATCCCAAGTTGTTCTTAAGGGGGGATGTTAGGATATTCCAACACATAGGAAATAGTTAAGTATAACTTGGTCTAGTATAGAGTTAGGTAAAGTGTGTTTCTTTACTATGTACATTTTGTAACTTACAATCCGATGGTCACGATATGTAGTGATCCGACGGTTCATTCTCTCCTCGGTATTACCGACACTTGATCCGTGGCTTAACACCCGATTGGTCCATGATCTCTATTTAAAGAGCATGGAGGGTCATTTGTAGGTTAACCGTCCATGAGAGAAGCTTATGTAAATCTTCATTCTTTTATTAATAAATTGCCTGAAGTGGCCGCGTTGGCTCAGGCCGTGGACTGTTTCCCTCTTTGAGGGTTTTAACCACGTCAAAAGTACTGGTGTATTGATCTGTGATCTGTTTTTGAGCGGTGTCCTTTGGTGTTCTGTCTGAGGAACTTACCCTGAAAATTCCTACAATATACTCAATTGCACTAATGATTAATTGTACTGGAAGGTGAGGAGATGCATTGGATCTTATAAGAGATTGTAGGTGAGTCTTCATCTTGGACTTGGTCTCCCTTTACGGGATCCAAGCCCATCAGAGGGTCACAATGGCACTTGTAGGGTGAGTGTTGAGAGCCATGGGCCTCCACCATTGCAAAGCATTGATTGCCACACCATGGGCCTCCTAAGCACACACATTGCTTATTCGTGTCCCAACCATACTAGAGATGATGATGCACTTGGACCACGTAGCCCAACTGGCCACACATTTACACCCAACACTTGGCAGCTGATCCAGGGCCTAGAGGAGGTTTTGTCTCATTCGAAGAGACATGGGAGGGCATGTGTCATCTTCCAACCCTCATTGATGGAGCAATGGCATGATCTTGAGCCATTTGGAGACCCATGAGACCATTGCTTGTGCCCCATATCCATTTGGGAGCACCATATGATGTTTTGCTTGGAAATCAAGGGGCCACCCCCTTTATCATTGTTTATGGAGCCCTCCTCTTCATCATGGCACTTTGAGGACTCACTCAGGCCTTCCAATGACCCTCTTGCCCATTATTTTACTATTTCGATTAGCTTTGGATGGCTTATCTTTCACTTCATGAGCTATTTGGTGGGCTTGTCACCAAGGGACATATTATTTGTACATTAAAATATTTTTAGGGGCTAGATTAGGCTAATTAAAATTTGTGGAGGCTCATATAAATAAAGGAGAGCCTCATTTGTAATTCATCATCACTTGGATTGGGACATCTCTTCTTGAGAAACTCGGACCTGCAATTTTTGACGAATTTTGGATGTTTTGATGCACTTTGACATTTGGAAATTTTTGCTATCTTTTCTTGGAGCTTCTTTTTGCAATGTTGATGGATGGATATACTCTCATTGTCTTGTAAGTACTCTTTGATGCTATATTTTACCTTGTTAAATGTCTAATGTATGGAATGTTATTTCATGATATTTAATGTGCCCTAATTTAATGTGAATTTATGAGAACATTAAAATTATTGGAAGGATTGCATGCATTACTCATAGACAATGATGAAAGAATGTTCCTAGAGGTCAATTTTATATATTGCATCCTTGAAACTCCATCAAACATTGTCAACGAAGTATAAAATTCTATTGTAGCCATGAAGTTGCCTCCTCTAGGGTTAATGCAGCTACATTAGGTCTCCTTGAAGAGCGAAATCATCAAATCAAAGTAATTCTTGACTCCATTTTTTCCCAATAGGTAGGCACTGGTCTAGAATCCTTGGTGATCATCTTCTTATTGACAAATCAATCTTCCTTCACCTCTTTCTCTCTCTTTTCTTCATCCCTTTAAGGCTAAGGGAGGCCTTCTAGGGCTTGGTGCGAAATCCTCTAGGAGAGTGCGTTTTGAATTCCATCTAGATAGGATTGTTCTTTAGTCTCTCCTCTAAGCATCCTCAAGTTTTGAACGAATTCTGACTGTGGAATCTCATTTTCTTTGCTGCCCTGGCTACTGTACCAAGTGGGAACCCTTGACGCTGCCCTTCAACTTAGGGATTTCTTGAAGGTTCATGCTCTAGTAGTATATCACTTGAAACCTTTTCTTCTGACTATCTTGACCTTGGATGAACTCTTATCTCGTCAAATATCTCAACCCTCACTTTGAACCCTAGTGTAGACATATTGATCACAAGTGAGGGACACTAGGACTCCTCCTGTCGGTGAAAATCCGAGAAGAGAAGGGGACATAGGCTGTGGTGACAGTGGGCCTTTGTCCTAGGGTGTTGTTGTGCCCTCTAGCCTATTCACTAGGCTTGCTAGTTTGTGCAACAACAAGTACTTCAAACTATCATGATTTGTTTTTATTTTGAAGTGTCTTCCTATTAGGTAGGGATGCAATTTCTTAATTGCATGTAGTACAACCAACATTTTTTTTTCATAGATGGGTTTGAGTAAGTTTTATCGTTTAAGTTCACTGCTTTCAAAGGCAAGGGGCTTCCTTCTTGCATCAAAACTACACCAATGCCATGGCCTGATGCATGACACTCCACAATGAAGCTTTTTGTGAAGTTAGGTGTCGCCAAGACAAGAGTTGTACACATAGCCTCTTTAAGTTATTCAAAAGTTTCGGTTGCTTTTTTAGTCAAAGAAAATGCTTCCCTCTTTAGAAATTTTGTTAGAGGTGCTACTATTTGACCATAATTCTTGACAAACTTGTGGTAATACCTAGTCAATCCTAAGAATCCTCTAAGTTTCTTCAAGGTATTGGGGATTGGCCATTCCCTCATAGCTTTGATTTTGTTAGGATCCACCTTGACACCATCATGTGATACAATATGACCCAAATATTCCACTTCTTAAACCCCAAAGGCACACTTGGAAGGATTTTCATATAGTTGTTGCTCTTCCAATAGTGTCAAGACCCTGTCAACATGTTGTACATGCTCTTCCTAAGATTTGTTGTAGATTAGTATGTCATCAAAAAATACTAGCACAAATTTTCTAAGGAAGGGTTTGAAAATAGAATTCATCAAGCTTTGAAATATTGAAGGTGCATTTGTAAGTCCAAATGTGTTAAGTTTGGGTATGTTCTATGCTGGAGCAATTTTTTTTTTTTTTTTTTTTTTTTTTCCATATTAGCAATCACATCAGCATAAAGTAAACTGCAGATAGAACATAAATATAAATCGCAGAAGACAAGCCAAGACAAGAGGACACAAGATGTGGCGCAAGCCAGGGACAAACCCCACAATGTGTGGGGAAACCCTTTGATCAAATCTTCTTTTATCTTCAAAGTTCAGCAGAGAAAGAGAGAGAGAGAGAGAGAGATAATACATTTACAACAGAAGTCAATACTTTGACTTATCTGGATCTGAGCATAGATCATTTCCTATAATGATGAGATCAGTTGAAGACATTCTGCTTCAACTGAATCTCCTAGGTGACGACTTCACCTATCCATTTCGTTCATCTGCTGCACCTTACCGTGTAGCATCATCATGCTGCATCATGCATCTTCATGCTGCTCATGATCACTGTGCTGCCCATACATCAAGTTGTCCATGACTTCATACTTCAGCTGCTCATGCATCATCATGCTTCATGCTGCCCATGCTAATATGAATCATCGTCATCACGCTGCTCATGATCACTATGCTACCCATACATCATGCTGTCTCATTCATCATCGTGCTGCCCTTTACTGACATGCCCATGATGCTGCTTCTATCATTATGATCTGAGACTGTTCATCCTTATTATTTCCATTATGTTGAGTCCTTTTACAGGCATACCAAGGATCTCTTGACCATCATAGTTCTATCATTGTTGCTGTTCATCATTATGACTATTATGCCAAGACAGTCATATATATATATGCAACACTGAGATAATCACTTAACGTGATCTCCATTTAGCTGAGACAGTGTTAGAGCATGCTTACCCATATACATTTATATCCATGTGCTTAGGCTGTTTAGAAGGTAGGTCCGAAGTGATGTTTAATCGAGACATACTGAACCTGCACCTTGACATCAAGAACCTGTACTCACCTGAGATCAGCGTCATTCTTTTTGCAGTGCGGATCTGCTCCCATACATGCTAGGTCTTGATTGCACCTTCCTTTATATCACTGCGGCTACCCTTATGACTGCGGTTTCCTTTATTTTACTACAGCTACGCTTTATGTTGGACAGCGTATAAGTGCTCCATGCTGTGCATATATATTGTTGCGTATAGACTGCGTTTAGAACATCTTTATTACAGCGTATGATGTCTTCCCTTTGTTGCGTGAACATGTCTCCTGTGCACATGTCTCCTTTGCTGCGTGAACAAGTCTTCTTCCTGCTGTGTGAACAGGTCTCTATTGATCTATGTTTAGGCTTCTACAGGCAGCGTGTGACAGCGTACAAGGGCCTCTTGGACAGCGTATTAGTTAACTATATAAGGGCTTCTTGCACAGCGTATCAGGGTCTCCATCTTTGCTGCTAGGATCATCATACTGCAGCTAGGGCTTCATCTGCAGCTCTGCGGCTAGGGCACCATACAAGACCAGCGTACACTTTTGGTGTCTCTCCTTCACCAAAACCCAAAAACATGGAGAGGAGGAGATCACCTTAAGAGCGTATGTGTATTGCAAAATGACTTCAAGTCCTTTGAATTTATACTAAATCGTAGAGGTTGAATAGACATGATGTTTGGGCTTCTTGAGCCTACATCAGATGCTGGTCGGCTAGATAATAAATCCATAATCAAAATAAATTCATATCTCCATAAATACTTATTGGAATCGGATGATCTTTGGATCAATCCTACACCTCTCGATGAGAGGGATCCAATAAAAATATCAGCTGCCATAAATAAGCTGACCAACATGGAGTTTGGCCCTAGTTGCCAATTTAACACTCCCTCTCAACTAGGGAGAACTCCATCCGCTAATCCATAATTCTGACTGTACTATCTCTGCCATCAGTGCCCTGCACTGCTCGGCCTAGCTCTGCTAGCTCTACTCTGCTCAACTCAGCTCTGCTGGCTCTGCTCTGCTCTGCTCAGCTCTGCTCTGTTGGCTCTACTCTGCTCAGCTCAGCTCTGCTGGCTCTGTTCTGGGTCTGTTCTGCTCTGCTCAGCTCTGTGGGCTCTGCTCTGCTCTGCTAGCTCTGCTGGCTCTGTTATGCTCTACTCAGCTTAGCTCTGCTGAACTATGAAGAAGAAGAATTGATCAAGAATGTCTCATACCATTCTCCACTGACTTGAAGTCAGTCTCAGAGTGCGTACCACTGGTCCCAGACCAGACTCAACCGACCCGAAGTCAGCTTCATAGTGGGTACCACTCCTACCACTAGTCCCAGACCAGTATCGCAGGCTCAAAGAGTGTACCATTGGTCCCAGACCAGTCCTGCACTGACACGAAGTCAGTCTCGGAGTATGTACCACTGGTCCCAGACCAGTATCAACCGATCCGAAGTCAGTGTCATAGTAAGGTACCACTGGTCCCAAACCAGTCTCAATCGACCCGAAGTCAGTGTCATAGTAAGGTACAACTCCTACCATTGGTCCCAGACCAGTATCGCAGGCTTAGAGAGTGTACCACTGGTCCCAGACCAGTCTCAACCGACCCGAAGTCAGCGTCACAGTATGTACCACTCTCACTGATCCCACACTAGTCCTACACTAACACGAAGTCAGTCTCGGAGTATGTACCACGGTCCCAGACCAGTCTCAACCAACCCGAAGTCAATGTTATAGTAAGGTACAACTCTCACTGATCCCAGACCAGTATCATTGATCCCAGATCAATGGAGGTTATAGCATAGGGAGTACGGTAGATACAACGATGCGTCCATCAGTACTACTATGGTCCCTAACTTCATTTCCTTGCTCATTGATCAGATGAGAGGTACTTCCCATGAGTCCTAGACTTCATGGGTAGGATGCCTCGACAGGAGAACTAATCAATCTTGTCCTCACAGGAGAACACATCAATCCTGCTACAATCGCCATGGAGAACACATCAATCCAGGCCGCCATGAAGAACACATAAATCCAGGCCTCACAGGAGAACTAATCAATCTTGTCCTCACAGGAGAACACATCAATCCTGCTACAATCGCCATGGAGAACACATCAATCCAGGCCGCCATGAAGAACACATAAATCTAGGCCTCACAGGAGAACTAATCATCATGCTACACAGGAGAGCGAATCATCCTGTTCCACAAGAGAGCGAATCATCCTGTTCCACAAGAGAGCGAATCATCTTGTCCCACAAGAGAGCGAATCATCTTGTTCTAGTGCGCACCACCAGGGGAGGGTGAGTCACCCTGTGGTCGTATGTTGCTCCAGTAAGAACCGCAAGTGCCCTCAGAGCTCCCAGAGTTCAATGTATGCAACATGCAAGACCCTTTTACAAAGGTCTCTCGACGACTCCAAGTCGTTCGGGAAAATCACAAATTTGATCTTTCCTCGGGGCTTTGACTTGTACATCATCTCAGTGCGATGGAGCCTCCTTGCTCATCGACTTACCATATCCCAGATAAGGCAGTATTTGATGTCTATCTGCTGGAGCAATCATTGAGTACAAGATTCCTCAATAATCGAATCCCACCTCTGGTTGTCACAGAGAATCACAGTGGTATTCATCATGTGTACTCACTGAAGAGTTTCCACAACCAGGCAACTTCATACGAGGTCATACTCGTAGTTATGTATCCGGTCTCGACGGTACTTATAACAACCAATTTCTGCTTCCTGCTCACATCCATGATATCAAAGTAGAATCCAAAAAGAACCAACACTGAGAAGTGCTCTAGTGATCCTCCACAATGCCTGCCCAGTCAGCATTCGAATAATCATGCAGTTTTCATATTTCTGGCAGTGTATCTCAATCCATGAGAGATTGAGCCCCGAAGATATCTCAGAGGATTCTAGGCACCAATCCAGTGAGGCTCAACCAAATATGAGCTCACCATGCTAACTGCAAAACATATGTTCGGATGGAAGTTCACCAAGAACATCAATGTGATAGAGTTTATGAAACTCAGAGGCATCTCCCAAATCTGGTCCAACATCACGACCATATAGCTTCTGAAAGTTAATATTCTTGAGGTAGTCACAGGCTTGCAGTTTATTATTCCACATACAGAATCCAACTCCCTCTATCTCCTGCAAATGAGAGGGTCCGCACCTCTCAGACATAGGTGTCGGTATGAGAGGTCTATCATCCACAATCTTCGAGTAATGGTTTGGATCGATTTCACTCCTAGTGAATCTCAGCTTCATCAGACAGTTGTTGATCCTCTCATACTATGCCCAGGGTGATTTGCTTCAAGCCATAGAGGGCTTTCTTCCACCTGTCTACATGAGATTCTTGTTCATGAATCTCAAAACTCCACGGGTTGTTTCAAACCTGTGGACCTGCTACTTGAGGGGAATGGTCCCCTTGTAAGATTTTCCTTCTGTACATCTCAAACATGAAGTTTTATGCTCTTTTTGAATTCAGGCATCTCTGTCACCATTTGACTCACAGACCTCCAGTGCTGTGTTAATGGACATGGTCCCCAGTGGACTTCCTGCAACTTGATACAACCTTGAACTCAAAAGCATCTTTGAAAATTCTATTTTTAAACACGTACCTTTCCATCGACGAATGCTACCATAAAACCTTTGACTTCCATTCCTTTTTCAGGATAGGTGGCATAGGTGGCATCGGTAATCCCACGATTGTTTCCATCTCTATCAAATTAGAGAGTGCACCCTTCTATCCGATGAAGTGCCTTGAAGCACTACAATCAATATGCCAGATTCCCAAAGAATCTGAAGGAGAGGGCCAATACAAGATAACACTTCTTTATCAGAAACAATATTTGATTCTTCTTACCAGGGGTTCCTTGCTTCCTTGAAGAGTTGGCCGTGTCTTTGATGACCTGCATCTCTGTCATTCAGACACTTCTTCGCATAAGGGCCGAACTCATAACCAAGACATCTACCTTTCCTTCCACCCTTAGATCCGAACTTCCCAATGAAGTGATCTTTAGGTATGCCATCAGAAGTTCTGCTACGTTATTCTGATAATATGCTCTGCTTCGACTTCACCCTAAGTGAATTATGAGGAACCCATTGATCCTTCTGTCTTGTCCCAACTGTCTTTGGTGATTGCTCTTTCACTCTTGCTTGGGCATTGTCTTCACCTCAGCTCTGATACCATGTTAAGTTTGGGTATGTTCTATGCTGGAGCAATTTATTTAATTTCTTTTCCATATTAGCAATCACATCAGCATAAAGTAAACTGCAGATAGAACATAAATATAAATCGCAGAAGACAAGCCAAGACAAGAGGACACAAGATGTGGCGCAAGCCAGGGACAAACCCCACAATGTGTGGGGAAACCCTTTGATCAAATCTTCTTTTATCTTCAAAGTTCAACAGAGAAAGAGAGAGAGAGAGAGATAATACATTTACAATAGAAGTCAATACTTTGACTTATCTGGATTTGAGCATAGATCATTTCCTATAATGATGAGATTAGTTGAAGACATTCTGCTTCAACTGAATCTCCTAGGTGACGACTTCACATATCCATTTCGTTCATCTGCTGCACCTTACCGTGTGGCATCATCATGCTGCATCATGCATCTTCATGCTGTGCATGATCACTGTGCTGCCCATACATCAAGTTGTCCATGACTTCATACTTCAGCTACTCGTGCATCATCATGCTTCATGCTACCCATGCTAATATGAATATCGTCATCACGTTGCTCATGATCACTATGCTACCCATACATCATGCTGTCTCATTCATCATCGTGCTGCCCTTTACTGACATGCCCATGATGCTGCTTCTATCATTATGATCTGAGACTGTTCATCCTTATTATTTCCATTATGTTGAGTCCTTTTACAGGCATACCAAGTATCTCTTGACCATCATAGTTCTATCATTGCTGCTGTTCACCATTATGACTATTATGCCAAGACAGTCCTATATATATATATATATATGCAACACTGAGATAATCACTTAACGTGATCTCCATTTAGCTGAGACAGTGTTAGAGCATGCTTACCCATATACATTTATATCCATGTGCTTAGGCTGTTTAGAAGGTAGGTCCAAAGTGATGTTTAACCGAGACATACTGAACCTGCACCTTGACATCAAGAACCTGTACTCACCTGAGATCAGCGTCATTCTTTTTGCAGTGCGGATCTGCTCCCATACATGCCAGGTCTTGACTGCACCTTCCTTTATATCACTGTGGCTACCCTTATGACTGCGGCTTCCTTTATTTTACTGCAGCTACGCTTTATGTTGGACAGCGTATAAGTGCTCCATGCTGTGCATATATATTGTTGCGTATAGACTGCGTTTAGAAGGTCTTTATTACAGCGTATGATGTCTTCCCTTTGCTGCGTGAACATGTCTCCTGTGCACATGTCTCCTTTGCTGCGTGAACAAGTCTTCTTCCTGCTGTGTGAACAGGTCTCTATTGATCTGTGTTTAGGCTTCTACAGGCAGTGTGTGATAGTGTACAAGGGCCTCTTGGACAACGTATTAGTTAACTATATAAGGGCTTCTTGCACAACGTATCAGGGTCTCCATCTTTGCTGCTAGGATCATCATACTGCAACTAGGGCTTCATCTGCGGCTCTGCGGCTAGGGCACCATACAAGACCAGCGTACACTTTTGGTGTCTCTCCTTCACCAAAACCCAAAAACGTGGAGAGGAGGAGATCACCTTAAAAGCGTATGTATATTGCAAAATGACTTCAAGTCCTTTGAATTTATACTAAATCGTAGAGGTTGAATAGACATGATGTTTCGGCTTCTTGAGCCTACATCAGATGCTGGTCGGCTAGATAATAAATCCATAATCAAAATAAATTCATATCTCCATAAATACTTATCGGAATCGGATGATCTTTGGATCAATCCTACACCTCTCGACGAGAGGGATCCAATAAAAATATCAGCTGCCATAAATAAGCTGACCAACATGGAGTTTGGCCCTAGTTGCTAATTTAACAAAATGGCATAACCAAAAACTAACCAAAAACTCATAATCACCTTCATGCATTCTAAAGGTTGTTTTGTGAATGTTCTCTTGCCCCATTTTGCTTTGATGATATCCAAAACGAAGAACTTATATTTGATTGTCATTTTGTTGAGTTGTTTGTAGTTTGGAGTCTGGACACATATGCCACGAACCATCCTTTTTGATAACCATCACTATTGGTGAAGAGAAAGCACTTTGGCTAGGTTAAATGATGCTCACCTCTTTGTTAGTTTCTATAGCATCAGAGGTGTTCTAGTCTTGAAACTTTGTGGAGAGGCTAAAACACAGGAGTTTTCCATAACCATGAAATTGTTTTTGGAACTTCTACCTAGAAGTGTCTCAATTAGAATATTAGCCTATTTTTAATTATTTCTGTTATCACTCCGTAAATTTTCCTAGGTTGAGGAGAGAACTTTTAGAAGTAACCACAAACCACTTCTAGGCTAGAATTTAGCCCTTCTAGCCTGGAGAGGGCTCTCTCACTTAGGTTACTCAACAAATATGATATTAGGCTAGGTAATAAGCTCAACAAGGTTTGATTTTTTAAAGGTTTGTTGATGAGAAAAGAGACAGATCCATTGGGCATGGAGTCATGTCAAATCAATATTTTGTCCAGTGATATGATGGAAAAAGAGAGGGTTTCTCCACAGGGGCAAGGTAGGCAGCTTTGGTGGTGGAATTTAGGTCATTTTGTTTTAGGGGGTGAATGTAAAAGAGGTGAAAGACCACACATTAGAGCATCAAACCATGGATGAATTCTAAAATGTTGCTTTAAGCTGAAAACATTGATAACTTGTCAAAACTAAAACAGAGCATCATTAAGATGAATTCTGAATCAATCAAATGGTTTTTCCAAGTAAGAAGATACACATTTAACTTTTTAAGGGATGTAAACGCACAAGATAACTTACAAGATCAAAGGAGCACAAACCACCAAAATTCTGACACAGGAATCCCTACAAATCACCTTCTATTTCATTCATTCACTGGCAAGCTTTTAAAAAAAACACAGTGCACAAAAGTCTTTTTCTCTAATCTCAACCAACAGACAACTCTTTCTACATTCAAATTCATGAATTATATACAATATGCTCTTCCTAAGTCTAAGGGGGTCGAAATCTACCTATTCCCCAAATAGATAAAACTAATTACATGAAAACAACAAACGAAACCACTTTCCTAGGTACTAGGAAACTGTAATATTCCTAATTAGCCCCAGCGAATTGGAATATTCGATTTTGCCAAATTTTGCCTTCTATAGTTATTTTGTAAATAAAAAGTGAGAAAGGGTGACATAACTCACTTTTAGAATAAAAGTCACTTCCTAGTAGCACAACGTTGTGACTTAAAGGGAGAGCCAAGGGGCCAAAAGGAGGACACAGAAATGGAGACCACGCAGACACATGGAGGGACTGCGCAGGAGGGGAGGAACACGTGGCAAAAGGGGAATCACGCAGGAGAAGGGGAGCATTGGGATTGAGAGAGGCAGAAGCTATACAAGAGAGAGGAGCCCCCTCATTTTGATCATTCGGTTATGTGCATCTGTGATAGTCATTTTGGCTTAGAGCATGCTGGCTGTTTAGCTAGTTTGCAGCACTGTTTAATGCATTGAGTGTTTCCATTAAGAGATCTCACCCTTAGCCCCGGGGCACTTCGAGTGCCTGCTCGGACAAGGTATTTTCATTGGCATTTCAGCAGCAGTATCTTCAGCATTTCAGCAGTGGTTTTATCAGTGTTCTGGAGGACTGCGCAGCACTGGGAGAGGGACGCAGTTCTTTTTGGGAGCAGTCTGGATTGAGGGTTTGTGGAGGATTTGAGCCGAGGGATTGAGCAAGAGATCAGCTCTTGCATATTGGAGGAGTTTGGCAGAGTTTTGGGCTGAGTTTCGGAGGGTTCTATTTAGTGGCAGCGCAGAGCAGTGAGGAACTGCGTAGAACCCCAAGGGGGTGATTTTCGGGGGTCGGCCATTCCAGGAAAGCTTTCTGGGTTTTTCTGGGTTTCTTGAGTAGAGTCCGATTCCAGAGTTTCAACCTTTTTTGAGGAGGGGAGCAACCCCAAATCCTCGTTTGATTTCTAGCAGCAGCAGCAGCGCAACAGTTTTCCCAGCAGCTTGGATGCAGATCAGAGAGGGGCCATTCCTTTGCTATTCTGAGTGTATTTCTTCACTTGCCTTTTGTAAGTAGAGGTGCCATCTTCCTGATCACCTCCTGTACTCGTTTTATTACTCAGTATAATAAAATGGCTTAGCATTCTCTCTGCATTTCTTGTGTATCTGTTTATGGTTTATTTGATATATATAGTATCATTGTTACTTGTATCTCTGTGAGCATTCTCGGCTATTATACCACTTGTGTGTTTCTATTATACTCTTAGAGTCTGGAAAGGGCCAGGTAGCCTCCGGATCTCGTCCTCTTTTTAGAGGCGACATATCTAGTAAATGCCCTCCCAGTGCATCTCTGGTTGGAGTTTGCTTGTGTTTGGGGTATATTCCTGATATGGGATATTACAGTGGTATCAAAGCATAGATCTGGCTCAGCCTGTGGAGCTAGCAATCTATGACACCAGGGGAAAAACCCTATATCTGTTACAGAGGTCGGAGATACAGAGACTCTGGGCGTAGGTTGGAGAACACTTACGGAGAGGGAGACTGTGTTCCGGTAGTAGACGCAGAACAGGAGGAGCCTGTAGTGGACGCAGAGCAGAGGGAGCCTGTGGTGGACGCAGAGCAGGAGGCTCCGATGGCAGATGATGACGGGAAGAGATTTGCGGATATGCTCCTCAAATCAGTGCAGGATCTGTCGAGGCAAATTGAGGTGATGGGGCAGAGATTCACAATAGTAGAGGCCAGACAGCGTGAGAGCCCATGGGTTTTTCAGGTTGGTGAGGGATCAGGTGCATCCCACCATTTGCCAGAGCAGCGTGATACTGCGCAGCAGGTGGCCTCACATGCCCCTACACGCTCTACCATGCCCACTTTCTTAGGAGCAGACACGGGGGCCGTAGCCCAGTAGGAGGCAGAGCTTGGACACATGGGTGATTATTTTGCAGAGTACCAGGCCTATGGGCAGGAGTTCAGGGAAGCCCTCTCATTCCGTGATTTTGTTCAGCTCCAGCGGGATAGTAGACCTCGCGACCATCACAGAGGGTACCGACATTATCATGATGGTGACACCCACCGTGCAGTGAGTAGATTCCACTTGCCTACGTTTGATGGCTCATCAAACAGTTCGGCAAGGTCTTGGGTGGAGAAGCTAGACATTTATTTCCAGCTTAACCAGATGTCGGAGACAGAGGCCATCAAGGTGGCGACATTGCATTTGGATGGTGAGGCCCAGGATTGGTGGTTTCATGGGATGGTTACACTAGGACACTCCATGGTGATGACATATGCCGAGTTCACCAGGAGATTGATGGAGCGATTTGATCGAAGGGATCCAGAGCAACATTTTGTTGAGCTGACAAGGCTCAAACAGACAGGGAGCCCAGAGACCTACATTGCAGATTTCTTGAGGGTCTCAGTGATGGTGCCAGATCTATCCACGACACGAAGGATCTATATGTATGTTGAGGGGTTAGCAGAGCCACTTCGGGGTCTAGTCAGATCTGCTAGACCGACCACCCTTCAGGATGCTATCAGCAGGACCCGGGACCTACAGGATGTCTTACCCAGGACCCGGACACCTTACCCCCAGAGACAGACTTTCCAGTCTAAGGGGAAGGATGTGAGGATTCCACCTCCAAAGGGGAATCCAGGACGAGTGCAGATTGATGATGATGTCAAGAGGGAGCTGAAGAAGAAGTGGTTGTGCTTCACATGTCAGGAGCCATGGGCACCAGGACATAGATGTGCTGCTGGCAAGGCACATTTCATTGAGGTTTTCTCCGAGAGCAGTGGAGAAGAGGATGACGAGGATGGTGTGGAGGCAGGAGATAGCCATGATGGACAGGGACCTTTGCCACCTCCACCGCCAGCAGCAGGTGGTGCATCTTTTGCACCCACCGGAGGGGCCCTTGCTGCATTGCGAGGAGTTCCCAAGTATCTGACGCTACGCGTACGAGGGATGGTACGTGGCCAGCGAGTGTCAGTTTTGGTTGACAGTGGGGCGACCCACAACTTCATCGATGCACAGATGGTTGAGCGGAGAGGCATACAGACAGAGAGCTTCGATGGGTTTTCAGTCTTGGTCCCAGGAGATCAGACCATGACGTGTGCTCGATATGTTCCAGAGCTTTCAGTGACGATGGGCACCTACACATTAACTGACCACTTTTTCGTGGTCGATATTCCGGACACCAACATGATACTGGGTGTTCAATGGCTCATCACTCTAGGGAAGGTCACGACAGATTGGAAGACCCTAGAGATGGAGTGGGATGATGAGAAGACAGGGAGGCATGAGAAGATACGGGGACAGCATACATATCCGCCTCAGACTGTTTCGGCTCATCGGATGGAGGCAGTCTTCTGGAAGGGAGACATAGAGTGGGCAGTAGAGCTGCGTGCATCGGAGGCAGGGACTACAGGGTAGACAGTGCACCCGGAGATACAGTCCATCCTTGACCGGTATGCCATAGTATTTGGGGAGATTCCGCCGGGTCAACCACCGGACCGGGGGTTTGAGCACACTATTGAGCTTGAGCAGGGCATACAGGCAGTGATTACTACCCCCTATAGGCATCCCAAGGCCTATCGGGATGAGATAGAGCGGGCCATTCAGGAGTTGCTGGCTCTTGGGCACATCTGACCGAGCACGAGTCCTTTTGCTTCTTCTGTGGTGTTGGTGAAGAAGAAGGACGGTACATTGAGGATGTGCATTGACTACAGGGCCCTGAACAAGAGGACACTGAAGAACAGGTACCCCATACCCAGGATTGATGAGTTGAGAGGAGCACGGTTCTTCTCAAAGATTGATTTGAGATCAGGGTACCATTAGATTCGCGTGAGGGAGCAGTACATTCCCAAAACCGCCTTCAGATGTCACTATGGGCACTTTGAGTTTTTGGTGATGCCCTTCAGGCTAACCAATGCCCCAGCTACATTCCAGTCTTGCATGAATCACATCTTCCGTAGTCACTTAAGGAAGTTTGTGTTGGTGTTCTTTGATGATATACTCATTTACAGCAGGATGTGGGAGGAGCATCTCCAGCATGTTGAGATAGTATTACGCATCTTGGAGGAGCAGCAGTTCTATGCCAAGCTCTCCAAATGTGAGTTCGGGTTGACAGAGATGTTATACTTGGGACACATCATTGGAGTGGATGGAGTGAGGGTCCACGAGGAGAAGATTAGGGCCATCAGAGATTGGTCAGAGCCGAGAAACGTGACGGAACTTCGAGGATTCATTGGCATTTGTACTTACTACCAGAAGTTCGTCAAAGGTTTCTCACAGCTTGCTGCACCCCTGACAGATTTGACGAGGAAGGGGGCATTCAGTTGGTCGGCTACAGCGCAGAACCAGCAGAAGTTGTATGCCGACAGGGGTCGGGTAGAGAGGCAGTTCGAGGTGGGGGACATGGTCTACCTACGATTACAGCCATACCGACAGTCGTCACTGAAGCAGAAGGGGGCTGAAAAGCTCAAGCCCCGCTTTTATGGGCCATACAGGGTGATACGTAGGATTGGACAGGTTGCATATGAGTTGGAGCTGCCCCAAGGCAACAAGATTCATAACATTTTTCATGTATCATGCCTGAAAAAGGCATTGGGGCAGCAGGTAACAGTGACAGATGAGCTACCACCTATGGATGATGAGGGGCATTTGGTATTGCAGCCGAAGGCTATCATTGATACCAGGGAGAGGTAGCTGCGGAGCAGGACGGTCCGGGGATTCTTGGTGAGGTGGAAGAATTTGCCAGATGAGGGTGCCACTTGGGAGAATGAGAAGATCTTATAGCATCCATCACTTTAGTTGCTTGAGGACAAGCAAAATTTTGTCGGGGGAGACTGTAATATTCCTAATTAGCCCCAGCTAATTGGAATATTCGATTTTGCCAAATTTTGCCTTCTATAGTTATTTTGTAAATAAAAAAGTGAGAAAGGGTGACATAACTCACTTTTAGAATAAAAGTCACTTCCTAGGAGCACAACGTTGTGACTTAAAGGGAGAGCCAAGGGGGCCAAAACGGGGACGCAGAAATGGAGCCCACGCAGACACATGGAGGGACTGCGCAGGAGGGGAGGAACACGTGGCAAAAGGGGAATCACGCAGGAGAAGGTGAGCATTGGGATTGAGAGAGGCAGAAGCTATAAAAGAGAGAGGAGCCCCCTCATTTTGATCATTCGGTTATGTGCATTTGTGATAGTCATTTTGGCTTAGAGCACGCTGGCTGTTTAGCTAGTCTGCAGCACTATTTAATGCATTGAGTGTTTCCATTCAGAGATCTCACCCTTAGCCCCAGGGGACTTTGAGTGCCTGCTCGGGCAAGGTATTTTCATTGGCATTTCAGCAGCAGTATCTTCAGCATTTCAACAGTGGTTTTATCAGTGTTCTGGAGGACTGCGCAGCACTGGGAGAGGGACGCAGTTCTTTTTGGGAGCAGTCTGGATTGAGGGTTTGTGGAGGATTTGAGCCGAGGGATTGAGCAAGAGATCAGCTCTTGCATATTGGAGGAGTTTGGCAGAGTTTTGGGTTGAGTTTCGGAGGGTTCTATTTAGTGGCAGCACAGAGCAGTGAGGAACTGCGTAGAACCCCAAGGGGGTGATTTTCGGGGGTCGGCCATTCCAGGAAAGCTTTCTGGATTTTTCTGGGTTTCTTGAGTAGAGTTCGATTCCAGAGTTTCAACTTTTTCTGAGGAGGGGAGCAACCCCAAATACTCGTTTGATTTCTAGCAGCAGCAGCAGCGCAACAGTTTTCCCAGCAGCTTGGATGCAGATCAGAGAGGGGCCATTCCTTTGCTATTCTGAGTGTATTTCTTCACTTGCCTTGTGCAAGTAGAGGTGACATCTTCCTGATCACCTCCTGTACTCGTTTTATTACTCAGTATAATAAAATGGCTTAGCATTCTCTCTGCATTTCTTGTGTATCTGTTTATGGTTTATTTGATATATATAGTATCATTGTTACTTGTATCTCTGTGAGCATTCTCGGCTATTATACCACTTGTGTGTTTCTATTATACTCTTAGACAGAGTCTGGAAAGGGTTAGGTAGCCTTTGGATCTCGTCCTCTTTTTAGAGGCGACATATCTAGTAAATGCCCTCCTAGTCCATCTCTGGTTGGAGTTTGCTTGTGTTTGGGGTATATTCCTGATATGGGATATTACAGAAACTACCTTTGACCTATTTATTATAACTTTCCTAATACATCATCAACTTGGAATATTTGCAAATAAACATTAACTACACCTCCTAAGACAATAAGCCACCTATCCACATGATCTAAACTACTTCTAGAAGCCAAAAAATCGAAATTTGAAATGAAATGGTGTTGATTGTCCAGACTTGTAGCGCATTAGCCAGATTCACAACAAATTGAAGTAGCCCTCCATGTTCTATATGGTTGTAGCCTTCCTTTGTCAAAATGGAGCAAATGGGTATGCTTCAAATACCTCTGTGATGGTACTGAACCTCTTAGATAAGATTCAAAGTGCTTGCAAACCTCCTTTTGGACTATCCCCCACTTTTGTAGCAAAACTATCAATTTTTGCAGTGCGACTGATATTCTTCAATATCTCCCAAATGGTGAATCAGATTGAGTTGAAATTTGGACAGCAAGTTAATATCATCATAATGCTTCTCCACACCAAATTTGAGCCAAATTCGACTCACGGATTTCAAGAAAATCTGAAAATGGCTGTAGGTGACAGTAGCTTGTTTCTCAGAAATCATGAAGCATTTTGGGCTGAAATTAACTGAGTTTATTCATCTCACCCCCATACATCTACTGTACAAATTTCAGGGAAAATGGGTACAGGGTCTAAGAGATATGGTGAAAATATGGTGACTGTGTGAAAATGCAATGCTCCATGGTTGAGATACCTCCGGTCACTCCCTGAGTTGCTTGATGACTTCAACAGGTGTGAAAAGGCCTAAACAACATCAACTTCCTCCTTAGAAACTTTCTTTTATCTCACAAAGCCCCCAACTCTCTAAATTTCACTTTCATAAAAAATGCAACGCTAGTGAGAAAGCGCAGCACCACTTGTCCTCTATAGGTTTTGATCAACAGTGATGTCTTTGAACAAGATGCACATCCTTTTCATGATGTTGACATAATGCTAACCATGCTAGAGACCCCTTTCAAACCTTTCTTCATCAAAAATACCAAACATTCATTTCCACACCCAAAAACGTAGTGAAGATGAGTTTTTTCTCTTGCAGGCTTTCTATGATTTTTTGCTGGTTCATACATGCAATTGAGGATTCATTCAACATTAAGGGACAAGGATAAACTTGGATTTGCACCTGTGAAGGAGAATTAACCACCGGTATGCAAGAATTGCAGTGTTGTGTGGATTTGTAGCGCCCCTGCCTCCCTTTCACAGCGAATCAAAACAAGCATACCACAACTTCCGAAAGAAATGGAGAAGGCTTGAGCGATGTGGAATGAAGAGGAAAGTTCAAATAATCTTGCAAAATGGCCTGGAGTAGAAATGATGACGATAATCGTGATTGGGAATGGAAATTATGAATGTGAAACACCTCTTGGAAAATGCAGTGCCTGGGGAAAAGGAAAGGATTGTCCTTCTGATTGTTATCTTCCCACTGAAATCATAACCTGTCATTGAAATGACATTCAAACTGACTCACCACAACCTCCAAATTTGTGCCTAATCCATCTCATGATTTCTTTGATGTAGACTTAACCTCTAAACTTAGGTGACCCACTTATGATACTCAAGGTTTGATGATATGAGCCCTAGACTCCTCTATAATGACAAATGACCCCTCATGATTGCCAATTCAAATCATGACTCCTTGTGACCTTATAGTTCGAATTATGGCAAAAAGACTCTTTTTTGACTCAACATATTTACAATGACACTTTGACAAATTTGGCCTCTTTGTACAAAAAACCCCTTTAGACCATGACACTCATGAAACTAGGACTAATATTTACAAAAATGACCTCAAATGAAATAGTAAGACAAAAGTGACTGGGATTCCTATATTATAGGACCCTAACAATTTCCTAAGTCTAAACTTAGGAAAAGGGGTTACTTAATCAGAATTAATTGAGATAAGGTGTGAATCATCTAGAAAATCACACGGATCGACTAGGAAATAATCTCAACCTTTGATTAAATTTTAATCTTGGCGGTGTAATAGAAGATTCCATTGGAGTTCCAACCAAAGATTATAAGAAGAAGTCGATGGGTAGATGGACAACACACTTGTGGAGTTCAATTTCCTTGTAGAGTTCGATTTTTCCAAAGAGCCAACAGTGGTTGGAAGAGTTCGAGCTTCAGTGGCAGTCAAGTGTTGAGATTTTGCTCGGAGTGAGGGTAATTTCCCTCAGATTATTTTTGCCAATATTTTCTCTTCAGGATAGTCAGTTTTTGACATCTAGATTGTACTCGGAATTTCTCACTGTTGCATAATAAAATAAAACCCTCAACTGCTGCATTGGTTTTCCCAATTTGGGTTTTTCCAGGGACATTTGTTCAAAAATAGTTGTGTTAATTTTTATGTCTGTGTGCTAGTATTTTCTCAATTTCCAATGCTATTTTCTTCCGCAATTTATTTGTGAAGGTTGCAGTGTGAATTATTTGGTATATGTCGTAGCAGATAAATTGTTAAATTAATTAACAATTAGAAGAATAATTTCCAGTTGTTGCAATAGGATTTCAGACTTGAAGTTTTCACATAGTATCAGAGGGTTATTGATCAGCCAGGAAGCTAAGAAGCAGAAAAAGGAAAATTTCGTTGTTCAAAGGGAACAACATATCAAAATTTTTTGGTGCTGTGCAGTGCCTAGCTAGGCAGTATGAATTGTTGGGGCAAGGGTTTGATTTTCAGTTGCAGGGTGGCAGCAAAGTATATTTGCCCGGAATAGTGATTCCAATAGGCGAAGGGAGCAACAGCAACTCAGATTTTTGCTGAGCGGATTCCTTGGTTGGATGCAAAGGGTTTTGCAGCAGTTTGCAGTAGCAGAACCAGCGTTGGGTGGAAGAGAAAAGCACACACAACAGAGGGAAAATTTATCTCAGGGGACTTCGAGTTTTAGAGGTTCGTTTTTTCTAGTTGCAGATTGGCAGTAGCCGTGAGCAGATTTTCTCACTCCAGCAGGGGGTGCGAATAGTAGTTCCAGTAGTCAAGCAGAGGGAAAGAGGGAGTTTTCGACAAGTTTTTTTGAGATGGCCACAACTGGGCTTAGAGATCAAGATAGGTTGGAGGGAGCCTCCAACTATGTCATATGGAAGGCTAGGATGTCCTTCCTTCTAGATGAATATGGCCTGAAAGCCTATATAGATAATGTGGTAGCAGTACCCTAGGACCCTGATCAACTGAAGGAGTACAAAAGAGAAATGGCGAAGGCAAAGCGGATGATCTTGGATGGAGTCCGAGATCATATAGTCTCACATATATCTGGCAAGAACACGACCAAGGAGATGTGGGATGGTCTTTCCCAGCTATATCAGAGTTCTTCTAAGCAATGAAAGATGTTTCTCCAAGAGAAGTTGAGAAGCGTCAGGATGCAGAAGGGTGAAGCCATAAATCCCTTCCTCACTTGGATTCAGGAGGTTAGAGATCAACTTGTAGCCGTTGGGGGGGCTCCCCAACCCACAAAGCTTGTACGATTGACATTGAATAGTGTCTCAGAGGATTGGAAAGTGTTTTTCCAAAACATATTGGGCAAAGACACTTTGCCTGGATGGGACAAGATGTGGTCCAATCTGCCGCAGGAGGAGTTGAGGTGGACTCTAGTAAAGAGCACCATCAACGATAGCAGTAGCAAGACCTTGAAGAGTGAGAAGGAAGAGGAAACTGTGGCCCTAACATCAGAGGGTCCCAGTCAGGGGCAGGGGGAAAAGAAGAAGAAGAAGGACTTGTCAAAGGTCAAGTGCTTTAGATGTGGTGAGTTTGGTCACTACAGTTTGTAGTGTCTTCTAAAAAAGAAGGACAAGAAGGAGAAGCAGGACCAGGTGACAACATCAGTCAAGATAGACAAGCTATCCTCTAGGTTGGAGGAAGAGTTTACTATGTTCGTAGCTATACCTCTAGGAGTGAGGTGGGGTGACATGGAGCTGTAGTCCAGAACTGTAGAAGTTTGGGTAGGGTCCATTGAGGTGTCCTCCTCATAGATCATTACCTTGCTACAGGGGCCCACAATATTCAGTGGGATGATGGATCAATGTCAAAGATGCAGTCAGATTTCGGAGTGACAATCGTAGACTAGTAGTAGTCAGGTGCTAAGGAGCGCAGTGCAGTGTTGACAACAGAGTAGGCGGCTCAGTGCAAAGTTGGCAACAATGCAGATTCTTCATTTGACAGTGCATATGCTAGTAGTAGTTAGGACTTAGGAGACAGATGCAACAGACACAGATGATTCAGTAGTTAGGATGCTCCTCAGTTGCAACAACAATAGATGAGAGGGAGTTGCAATGTAGATGCAGGGTTGGCAGCAATATGGCAGTGTTAGCAGCAACACATATGCAACATTAGAGTTGTGCAGTGGTTGGTGGGTAGTGGCCAGACATCAACAATGTGACAAAGGGTGGTACAGAGACAAAGTGTTGTGGCAGAGTGTGCAACACTAGAGAGAACACCTTCCTTGCTAAGAGGGAGTGTTAGTTTCTGTAGCATCGGAGGTGTTCTAGTCTCAAAACTTTGTGGAGAGGCTAAAACACAAGAGTTCTCCATAACCCAAAAATCATTTCTGGAAATTCCACCTAGAAGTGTCTCAATTAGATTATTAGCCTATTTTTAATTATTTCCTAAGTCTAAACTTAGGAAAAGGGGTTAATTAATCATAATTAATTGAGATAAGGTGTGAATCATCTAGAAACTCACACAGATCGACTATGAAATAATCTTGGCCCTTGATTAAGTTTTAATCTTGGTCGTTGGAGGTCCAACAGAAGATTATAAGAAGAAGTCGATGGGTAGATGGAGAACACACTTGTGGATTTCGATTTCCTTGGAGAGTTCGATTTTTCCAGAGAACCAACAGATGTCGGAAGAGTTCAAGCTTCAGAAGGAAGCAAAGATAGAGAGGGGCAGGGACTGTGAGGTCGGAGGAAGATTTTCCAGTTTCGGCAAGTACATTGCAGAGAGGCAGAGATAGCCACAGAGGGGCTGCATAGAAGCCTCTAAGAGGCAATTCGATTATGCTGGGGAGAAGCAAAGCTTCAGTTCTAGAGGTTGGGCAGAGGTTCTAGAGTGTTGGAGAAGCATTTTCCCAGTCAATAGCAGGCAAGATGACTTGATTAGCGGACGATTTGGGCAGTACGTGTGACAGGCAGCTTCAGGTTGACACAGAGCATGCGCAGGCCTAGTTGGATGGCTTGCTTTTCAGTGGCAGTCAAGTGTCGGGATTGCTCGGAGTGAGGGAAATTTCCCTTAGATTATTTTTGCCAGTATTTTCTCTGCAGGATCTAGTTTTCGGCATCCAGTTGTACTCAAAAATTTCTCACTGCTGCATAATAAAATAAAACCTTCAGCTACTGCATTGGTTTTCCCAAGTTGGGTTTTTCCGGGGACATTTGTCCAAAAATAATTGTGTTAATTTTATGTGTGTGTTAGTATTTTCTCAGTTTCAAGCACTATTTTCTTCCACAGTTTATTTGTGAAGGTTGCAGTGTGAATTATTTGGTATTTGTCGTAGCAGATAAATTGTTAAATTAATTAACAATTAGAAGAATAATTTCCAATTGCTGCAATAGGATTTCAAACTTGAAATTTTCACACTTTTAACATTTTTTGAACCATACGCTTAATCTCACTCTTTTGTGCATGTGGATATCTATAAAGCCTAATGTTAGGTGGTACACTTCCAAGTTACAAATGAATAGCATGGTCATGATCTCAGATAGGTGGAAGACCCTAGTCATTTCTCCAAATACCTTAACATGATTGTTGATAACTTTTTGGAGATCCACTGGAGCAGAGGATATAGATGTTTGAACATCTAATGAACACAATTGTGCAACTACACCTTGGTGTTCCCTTTTTAGCAATTTTGTCATGCTATTAGAGCTTATCACTTTACTAGGTTTCCCTTAGATACCTCTAAGCTCAATTTCCTTTCCTTCTAAGAATTTTTTATGAAAAGATCTTGAAAATTAAGGGCCACTGTTCCCAATGATTGTAACCATTGGAACCCTAATACAACATTAGCACCACCCATTTGGATTGAAATCATGGGACTAACCAATAAATACTCCCCCATATTCAACTTAATATTATGGCACTTCCCTGAACAATTTATGGTACCTCCATCTGCAATCATCACTTGAAATTCTGGTGTTGGATATACAAAACAATTAAGAAGTTTTGCCAATTTGTAATTGATGAAGTTATGGGTATTATCCGAATCAATCAATACCGTTACCTTTTGTTTTTGATATATCTTTCTATCTTGAGGATTTGTGGATTATTGATGCTAGCCAATGCATGAGAAGAGATTGTTGGAGTAGTTTATTTTGCTTCTAGATCTTGTGAAGTTTCCACTTCTTGATCTTCTTCATCTTCACAGTTTATGTAGAATAATTTCTTCTCATTCGATTTATGCACTTTGCTATACTCACTGTCACAGTTGAAACATAGTCCCTTTGCTCTTCTTTCATCTATCTTGAGGGTTTGTGGAGTATTGATGCTGGCCAATGCATGGCAAGAGATTGTTGGAGTAGTTTCTTCTAGCTCTAGATCTTGTGAAGTTTCCACTTATTGATCTTCTTCATCTTCATAGTCTATGTAGAATAATTTCTTCTCACTACATTTATGCCCTTTACTATACTTACTGTCACAGTTGAAACATAGTCCCTTTGCTCTTCTTTCATCTATCTTGAAGGTTTGTGGAGTATTGATGTCGGCTAATGCATGAAAAGAGATTGTTGGAGTAGTTTATTTTGATTCTAGATTTTTTGAAGTTTCCACTTGTTGATATTCTCCATCTTCACAATCTATGTAGAATAATTTCTTCTCACTACATTTATGCCCTTTACTCACTGTCACAGTTGAAACATAACCCCTTTGCTCTTCTTTCATCTATTTGTTGAGGAGTCAACCTTGTTGGTTTAAGAAAGGGAGCATGATTTTCTCTATAGTTATTAGTGACGCCATATTTTTACTTTCAACTTTCCTTGCCAGACTGAAAGCATGCTTTAGAGATTTAGGTTCAAAGAGACGCACCTCATGTTGGATGATTTCCTTTAAAGTTCCCATAAATAGGTCTAAAAAATTATCCTTTGAAATATTCTTTACTCTTAAGACTCAACTTTTGGAATTGTTGAATGTGCTCTGTAATTGGACCTTTTTGTCAAAGATTTACCAATTGAATAAATAATGTGTTTCTCTTAATATCCCCATAATGTGCTATCAATTCCTCTGTAAAAATGGACCAAGATATAACATAATCCTTTTTTCTTTCACAAAGCCATTGATACCATACATGTTGGTCTTGTTCTAAAAACATGGATGCAATATTTACCTTTTGTAAGGATGCCACTTGGTGTAGATCAAAGTATTGCTCCATCTAAAATATCCATGTTACAAGATCATTACCATCAAATTTCCTCATATCGATCTTCAGAATGTAGTAGTTCCTTGGTGCTAACTTGAAGCCCTAATGATGTGGATCTTGGATTGAAAATTCATGATTATGGTTCTGCGATTCAATATTTGTGCTCTCCAATTGTGATAGCATACTCCCCATATGAGATTGATTCTCAACACCATGCTTCTCCTTATGTTCCTAATTTCCTTGGATCTCCACATCCCTTTTAGGAATCCTCTCCAAGAAAAGATTTTCCATGGCAATGATGGCTTTTTGTATTTCTTCCTTATTTCCATTCTTCTTTTCTTTTCCTTCTATTGTCTTTTCTATTTCTTATTTTCATTCATCTTATTTTTATTCCTTCTATCTTCTTTTCTATTCCTTCCTTATTTTCATTCATCTTCTTTTCCATTTCTCTTTTAAGCTTTTCTTGAGAACTTGAGAAATCCACCTTTTTCAACATACTACCATCCATTTCATTAACTTTCTTCTCTAATTGAGATAACCTAAATTCTAAGTCTTCACTTTCTTCATAAGGATGAGCCTTCAGTAGATTTAATTGGTGTAGTATCTTTCTTTGGAGGCATGTTGGAAATTAATAGTAACACTCCTCCTTATTAAAACTCTTAGTCATAAAAAAAGGGATCTTCTAATCAACAATTAGGTTACTAGTAAGTTACACACCTTAATTTGGAGAATATTAGAATTGTTGAAGCTTTATTGATATATCTCTAAGATTTGAGGCCTTCTAGATCTGAAAATTTGTTTTGTAATACTCTGATATGTATTTTTTGCAATTCCATAGGTTTGAACTGAATTTGATGTGCCCAATAAAAGTTATGGTAAGTTTCCCAAAACTTGTTGATTTTATGGCTTCTTCCCATAAAAAGGGCGAAACCTTTTTACAATGAATACAATGAGGGCGAAACCTCTTTTTACAATGAATACAATGTACAAGACAACATTTGATAATTCTAAGACTAGGTCTCCTTAGTGTATATATAGGAGACAAAGGTTACAATTATAATAAAATGGGACCATGAGGGGTCCTAACCTAAATAATAATATAACAATAGAAATGTAATCACTCAATATCTAGGGCTTAATAAGGGGATTTTGGTATAACATGGGGCTTATATAGAGCTTAACAGATTAATGACTGGACATTTTCCTGCTGGGCATGGAGGGGCATGTAGGTTTATGCCTGTTAAGTTATTCCTATAATTTAGAGAAAAGGCCCCTTTGTTTAACTCAGGTGTCAAAAGCCCTTCCTCCTACACACGGAATAAACCCTTCACAACATAATCTGTTTGGGAAAATGCACACCTTCAGTAGATCACCACTGTTGTCATATCTCTCAAGAGGGTAAAAACAGTCTGTTGAAGTAAATTTTAGAGATTAATTTGGAGAGAAAGTGTATTACAACCATAAATGCTAATAACAATAAAAATGAGGGCCAGGTTACAATACATGACATAACCAACACCATTAAGAGAACAAATATGTGTCAACCTTGTAAGTCGAGCATCGCAGAACTGTTCTGCAAAACTGGGACTTTGTTGTCAGTGCAGTCACCACTTTGATGGGGAAAATGATAGAGCACCTGTATGAATATTTTGTCTTAAGCCTAATAGAATTTGAAACTTGAATTCAAACTAAAGCTGAAACAGATCTGGAGGTGTAGATTGTACAGATTAATTCTCAAAAACACTGCATTGGAAAGTTCAACCATGGATGCTACCTTGGGGCAACAAGATGGGAATTGCACCACTGTCACCTCAGAACAATATCCCCTTCAATTTAGGCCAGCTCCAAGGCCAAGGGGATATCCGTATCTATCAATGATAGATGTTTAAGTAAATATTTTTAGGTTAATTAATCTATGCAAGCTTATGATTTACCTCAATGAATCCAATAAATATGTATCACAATGTAAAGTACAAGGATTCCCACAAGTGATTAAATGCTTCAAGATAATAATACAATAACCATAGCATAGAATCACAATTATCCACTCGAAAGATATGAGTCTGGAGTTAGTGGATGTGTGTGTGACAAATCTGATTATAAAGTGTGCAACAAGAATGACTTCAGATTTGCATTAGATAGATTATGATCCCAATAAATGAAACTTACAAGAGGCTACCTGAAAGAAACCACTTTAAGCTACTCTGAATCATTAGGAATGAAATTGGCTAGCATAATCTGATTATGTGTAGTGTGCTTTAGTTGCCAATCAAGTGTATGCTAAGTCAGGGACAAACTTAAGGCTGTCCTACACTTCCAAATCTGTTTTATAGATAAATTAATGCAGAATTGCAAATTTGAAGCGAGAAAAAAAGCAATCCAATAGAGATATTTCCACTTTTAAGCAAGATGCCTTGTACAATTTAGCTAGGGTTAACGATGTGCAACAAAATAACAGCCCAAGTAACTTATATCAAGCTCACAATAGATGTATCAATGAGATAAGCAGGAACTTGAAATGAAAAGGTGAATCCTCCTTAGGGCTATTCAATGTTAGCTTATGAATTCACTAAGATAATCTCTAAATAAAAATATGCAATTAGGACTAATTTAGAGATGAAAGTTCACCACTAGAAACAATTGATTAGTTGGTGGATGCATGTCTTCTACCATCTGACTCTTTAGGGTTAAGATGGATGATCATGGACAATAAGGCAGAGTGTGATCCTTACCTCCAGTAAGTTGATCTCACCTATTGTCAGGGACTTTGGAATAGAGTGTGATCCCTACACTTGGGGTAGGTTGGTATCACCCATTGTCTTTGGTTCGGGGTGGTAGCTATAGCTACCCGATGATGATGATGATTCCGGCTGGTAGTAGAGTCTCCTCGATGGTGATAGAGGCAGGGTGGTAGTTGGAGCTCCCCTGCAACATTTCTTCTTCTTTAGATTCAAGAATGTTTAGCATGAGATGAGCAGAGACAAGCAAAGATGATACATGATGATCGATGGACAGATATGTACAAGTGGAATTCACCCTAGTTGAGAGGGAGTGTTAAATTATGCAACTATGGTCAAAATTCCACTTTAGACAACTCATTTGATGAAGATAATTATTGCATTAAATTCCTCTTTTTGAGAGGACTAAAATCGACATAAAGATCACTCAAATCGGACAAGGAGAAGTGTGTTTTTGAATTAAATCCCACTCATGAGCAAATTGTCAAGGTCAGCTTCAACTTCATGTATGCTCATGAATCCCAAACAACATGTCTTTTCACCCTGATCGATTCATATAAATACAAGAGACCTTCATCCTCATTTGGCACTTCATCATCTCACATCACATCTTCTCTCTCCTATTCCTATTGGTTCGTACAACTCATATTGGAAGGACATCTCTCTCTCATGCGAAGGACATGTGGTTGTTTCTGATTGGGCCAAGTTGCAGGAAAATTGCAGGTCTGTTGTAGGGCATTGACCAGGGTGAAATTGACATCATTTGACTTCGGTTTTGGGTGGAAAAATTCGATTTTTGCAGGCCACATTGAAGGATACTCAAATCAAGGAACTCTGAGCAGTTTGCCTGATGTTGACTTTCGGGTTTGACTGCAAAAAATTGCAGACTGTGACAACAGTCTTTCTCTCTCCATTGACTAAGTTTGACCAAAGTTTTGGGAGTTGTTTTCACTGATCCTTGACCAACAAAAGAGGCCGCATTGACTGGGCATTAACTGAATTAAATTGGAGCAGATTTGACCTTGATTTGATTATTGTAGACTTGACTAGTTAGGGCAGCCAACTGTTGTTGACTTTTGCAGATTTGACAGTTGACTAGAGTTGGCTCTTCCTCATCATCTTTGACATTGATATATTGATTTGATTGTTTGATATTGGATATTGACATTGGATATTGGCTAGTCAAAGTTTGACTTTGACTCTTGGATGATGTACTCTCTCTGCTGAACATTTGAAGACAATCTAATAGAAGAAGATTTGTAAGGGTTTTCCCCATAGTGGGGTTTTTCCCTGGTCATTGACCAATTTTTGTCTCTTGTCTCTTGATTGACTTTCATTGTGCATTTGTCTAATTGTTGTATCTACTATTGCTCTAATGTCATTGGATAATTGAAAAAGTGAAATTGTTAGATTGGATGCTATTGGATATTGTTGAAGTAATAGTTGCAACATAGAACAAATTGATGAAAAATTAACATCTTCTACTCAACCGTTGCAACTAATAAGTGATGTGCAAACCCTCCCCTATCATCTCGAGGATAACCATCATCATCCAGGCTTTGGAACAAGTAATGCTCATCAAATAGTGTCAAGGCAAGCCTAGGGGTGTCTTAGGTCCAATGGCCACATCATCAATATCTCCAACACCAAGCTTCATGGGCTCTACGTCAAAGTGTCCAGCGTCATGTGGGGTAATACGTAGCCCAATATTTGCTATGGATAGGTAATGTTGCATCAACAAGATCACATTCGCTCTCTGGAATGGGTAAAATGGCCTCTACAATGTTACTGAGAAAGGAGAGCAATAATCTCAAGATGACTCTTCTGTTGTGATGAAACCATCTAACAAAACCCTCTCAAGATCAAGTGAAGATGGACAATTATTTGGTACAATAACCATAGATGCATCATAGTAGACCATAGCTAATGTTGGAACTTGGGGGCACAATAATACTTCACACAAAGCTCACCTTCAAATGTCTAATTAGATCAAGTTTCGTAAACAAGTTACCTCCTTATGTTAGGGATGGTTAGATGGATAACCCTATTTGGCGTTTCCAAACCCCAAGGGGAAATGACATGTTCCATGTTAGCCCATAAATCCATAAGTGTGTGTCAAAATGGTGGCAACAGAGTGGAAATGACTTCAACGCAGGGCACCATAGCAAAGTGACCAGCTAATGGAGGTCCAACATCCTGAGTGTTGTTGACGGTGCTGGACCTGCCAACATTTAGGGGATCACCCTGGTATGAAGTCCCAACTAGACCTCACACCGTTTGGTGTGGGAGTCCCATCTGGTATGATGGCCCGGTTGCCATTATCTTAAAGATTTGCCTCAACTCTTGCTTGTCAGCACAGGAGAGTGGTCCTCTTTGTCTTTGAGAAGTGAGGTTCATGTGCCTGGTGATTGCTAGTGTTACTTGTGTCAATGGTTCTTTCACTATAGAGGGAGAGGGTGGGAGTGAGTCCCAAGTTGGTTGGGAGGAAGCCCCAACTTTGTTAGGAACACACAACACAACAGGACGTGCATAGCTTCCGGAAGAACAGTCCACACGGATGCGACAGTCACAACACACAAGGGAAGATAACACGTACAACACTCAGCAGATGAGTCCACGCGAGTGCAACAGTTGTTATAGCAAGTTTTATGTGAAAGGTCTGTCTGATGTCCAGGGAGGTAGCCACCACAGGTAGGACAACATTAACAGCATATACAACACATTTTCATTAATAGATATGTATTACAACAAGTGAATGAGTTCAAGTGTTAAACACAGGTTAAAGCAACATGCATTACAAGTGTTCAAGATTAGTCTTACAACAATTACAATACATGTGTGAAAACGTGCTGGCCTATTAGCAGGCTTCTGAATTAAGCAAAAGTTCCAAGACACATTGTTACACCATACATCACTAACCCCATGGGCGGGGCGTTGGAGCCACTACTTACTCCTCAAAGAAAAGATTATAGACTCTCAAGGCTATGTGGGAGGAGCTGAGGTGAAAAGTCCTTTGCATGTACAAATGAGGGGGTATTTATAGCCAAGGGTGAAACTGACCCTTGTGGCTGTTCAACTACCCTCATGATTGTTTGACTTCCATAACTTTTCGACTTTACATGACTCTTCATACAACAAGTGGGTCTCTTGGACTTCCATGTTACATTACATTGATTGACAGTATGGCCACAGTAGAGATGTGGACGACATGACTCATGACATGACTTGACATGACAGTGCTGGTACATTCGTGCTGATGTTGGTGTGCATGTTGAGCTACAATGCTGCTGGGTGATGGATATCCTCATGGTGTGTCTCAGCTTCACCTCCGCATGGCAAAGTGCACAGAGTCCTCGATGGTCGTTGGTTCACTTGATGTTGCATTCACACATTGCTTCTTGCTTGTATGTTGGTAAGCTTGATAGGTTCGTCTGTTCGCGAAAGGTGCATGTTCGTTCGTTCGTCCGTCCCTGAGCACATCTTGCATGTTTGCTCGTCCGTCTGACCGTCCGTGAGCACATCTTGCATGTTTGCTCGTCTATCAGTCCGCGGACATATATTTGCATGATCATCCGTTCACGAGCATATCTCTTTGTTTGCATCGTCTGTTCGTCTGTTGGTGAACTTGTCCTTCTGCATGTGCTCCCTTCGTTCATCCCATCCATCGTCGTGCCATGTTCGTTTGTGTACCTGTATCTGCAGTCACTCATGATGAGAGGACATCAAATCCAAAAACTTCCTAGTCTACCATGATGCATGATCATTTCGGGTGCAAGTCACTGGGAGAGGTAACAAGGTTGCGAGGCGGGATGGAGGCTTCCGACATTGTTGATAAAAACTGCGCAAGGGTCACTGGGTGATGAAGATAGGTAATCCAGATTGACAATGACTCTCTGTAGGGTCTGGCTCAACTAGAGGACAAAACTGCGCAGTTTTTGGGAGGAACAGTCCGGGCTACGGGAAGGCTGGGAAGGCAAAATCTGCACAATTTTTGGAACGAGTGGGCAGTGGGAGCTTGGCAGCCAAAACTGCACAATTCCTGGAGGGAACTGGCAACTGGCTGCCGGGACACTGGTAGCAAAAACTGCGCAATTCCTGAGGGGAACTGGTAGTCAGTGACTTGGTCACTGGCAGCAAAAACTATGCAATTCTTGAGGGGCACTGGCAGTCAGCTGCTGAAGCTTGGCAGCCAAAACTGCACAATTCCTGAGGGGAACTGCTAGTCGTCTGCCGGGAAAAACTGCGTTGATGTTGGGAGGTTGGCCTACTGATCACCTCTGCGCAGTTTCTGAGCTGAGTGGACTACTGGGCAGCAGAGGACTTGCTCATGAAAACTGTGCAATTTTCTTGGTGAGCAGTCGGTCGACTGTCGGGAGGGCTAGCTGGAAAAACTACGCAATTTTTTGAGGGAGACATGGACGGACACTGGGTGTCTGTCCGGCCTATCTGCGCAATTTTCCCAGTCAACGAAGCAGGCAAGGTCTGCAACCTCTACGCAATTTTTGAGGGGAGTCAGTCCTGGGGTGGCTGCCGAGTCAAACTCTCCGGTTGACCAGCATGAAGGTTGATTGATTTGCTTGCGGGCAGCGCAACTTGAAATGGCTTGCTTGGTGCTTCTGTGCTGTTCTGGGTGACAGTCGATCGAGTTGATGGTGGGGTGATGGTCTGGCTGTCAGAGGGGAGTCCGGTCGTCAGAACTTCAACAAAATGACTAAGTGTGTGAACGAGTGAAAGATGCATATGTGATCCTGCAAACACACACTTACATGACTCGACGATGAGACGACTCAAACCATCCAGACACACATGCTCAACATGACTGATCGATGGTGTGAGCGACAAGCGCAACAGTTACGATTGATCGTTGGTCGACTGCGACGACGCTTGGGCGACAGTGTATGTGACTCCGTGTGTGAGTGCGACATATGTTTTGATAGCGAACACAACATGTACACATGAAATGAAGACCTTGAGCATGACCAAAACATGGTCACAAGCATGACATTGACATCAACATGCAAAAGCTTTGGTGAAATGATCAAGCAAGGTGGGTGCGAATACTCACACAAGCTCACAGAGTGAACCCGAGTGTGTGCAATCATCAAGTGAAACTCTCAAGGGAGGCTCCGGAATTGGATGCAGGCCAAAATTTTGGAGGGTGGTTGTAGCCGCTACAACACTTGGCGACACACTGGTAGAACTCTAGCGTCTCTATTTTGGTTCATTGCTAGCACGGGGCCTTGGTCTCTCGGGGAGTATTGAATCGTTGTGCAGTTTACTTCGGCTTCCCCACTTACCCCATGGACATACATGGTTCACCTTTTGCCAACTTGGTCGAACACAATCAAAAGTTCAGCTTGATCACAGTGTTTCGAGTTCGGGAAAGGTAGTTTAGCTCGCGATTTGAAGATTTTCAGAGCATAAGTTTTCATCTCTGGTGTTGCTCCGCTACCAGCAGACCTAGACAGTACCCCGACGGAGTCACACAGGAACACACGCATTGCTCCACTGCCAGCGAGCCTGGTCAGTACCCCGGTGGAGTTGCATGCTTCACCTCTCTACGCAAGAAGCCTTTCTCTTCTTTCGCCTTTGTATTTTTCAAGAGGACTATGCATAGGCACTTATTTATTTTTGGGGCGGAAGAGGGATCCCGACTTATTGAGAGTAGAAGAGGTTGTTCCTTCAGAGAAGCATGTAAGACCTCTAACATAGGTTTGCTCGTTTAGATTTTCCCCTTCTTCGTTTCTACTAGTTGGATGAGCTTGAACACACAGAGCAGAAGGTTGAGTACAGGCATGGGGCTTCCCAGTGTGGACACAGGTTCATGGTTGGGCCAAAACTTCCCTTGCGGACAGCTCGTATTTTTCGTCCAAAGGTTATAACCAATCACAAAGAAGACGGACGCAAGACTGGCCAAGTGTTGCAGTGTCACAAGTCTCTTCAAATCTCAGCCACATACTCTATTCAAAAGCCAGAACGTAGTAGTTGGCAACACTTATTTCCGGAAACAAAAATAGTAAGGTATCAAGCAAACAAAACAAACGTAAACAAAAATAGTAAGCAGAACAAACCAAAATAAAACAAAGATAGTAAGGCAAACAAGATGAAAACAACAAGTAGCAAGCAGACTATGTACATGGCACGGGCACGGCCTGGCCTACTGGAAGTAATGCTTGAGATCTTGGTCGTTGACAGGAAGGTTGTCAACCCTCCCGTCAAGTGATTGCAGACGGCGTGTGTGTGTGCCAAGCTTCTCACAGACCAGTATAAGGCTACCGGGTTCCACTACCGGAACCTGGTGGTATTCCAAAAGACCTTTAAGTGAAGACGACACCACTGCTTCAGATACTACGTGCAACATAGGCTCTGATGATGGCACGGGGTAGTTGTTTTTATTCCGGGAGTGGTTCAAGTTTTTGAAATCAATGCATAAGCAGATTTCCCCAGATTTCTTACGTGTAGAACTTAAATTAGAAACCCATGTACGGTGACGAACTTTGTAAGTAATCCAAACATCCAACAACTTAGTCAATTCTTTCTGTATAAGGAGTTCAAACAACATATGTGTTTTACCTAGCTTTTGTTGCAATGGCTTGGCTCCTCCTTTACCTAGAATCCCGTGTTGGATTATTCGCGTGTCGTATGTACTCAGGTCGTCATCTGCCCATGTGGACACATCCCAGTACTGTTTGATCAAGCAATCAAAGACTGGCTGCTGCTAGGGTGTGTAGTTTGTACCGAGACTGGCTATCTTCGGATCGTGATTGGTTCCCAGGTTGCTCTATTCATTTGTAGTGGTGGACTTGTGGGTTCTGTTGTTTCTTGGCCCTTGACAAAGGTTCTGCAAGTCATAGAGCTTGTTGAGAGAAACCACACCCTTGGGGATGGGGTTGCCTTTCTTGCCACCAGCTGCAGTTTTCAGGGGCTTCTCGTGCTCATCTTCATCAGTTGTTGTGTCCTTGAAAGCATCAACACTGTTCGTGGGGTGCAGTATCACTTTGAGTGCAACCACGTTGAGGTTGATGGCCTTTTGTAAGCCCAACACAAGTGCTTCATGTAAGCCCAACACGAGTGCTTCATACTTAGCAACGTTGTTTGTGCACTCGAGCTTCAAACGGCTTGAAATCATGTGTTTTATGTTGTTTTGGGCGACTGAGATACACCCGGTTCTTGAGCTATCATGTGTCTTTGATCCATCAAAATACATGACCCAAAGCTCGTCTGTACACGAACCGTTTGCCGCACTTGTACTGCTGCTACTACTGTTGCTACTATTGGTACAATGCACTGTACATGTTTCATTACCATCAGTTGGGCATGGAAGGAGTCCCAACTGCGTGTCTAGTGGGGTTGGAGCTGGTCGTGCAGGATAACACCCCAATGTTGTTTCCAGGAGGCAGTTGTCAAACATGAGTTTTGCGAAGGCCAACGGTTCATTTTCGCCGATAAGGGGAGTGACTTGTGCTTCATATAACTCTCGGACAATACCCATATTTGGTTGCATTTGCCCTTGTATGGAAGCCACATGTGGGACCAGTCAGTAGCAAAATATCCGTCCATCTTACTGGACCAGTCTCTGCTGAGTAGTAGATCGTATGCTTCTAGTATGTCCACAACAACTATGTTAATGCATTGGTGGACTCGACTGTCATGAGATAGTCGGATGATCACGTCTCACAGTTCACCAATGGTTGGTACCAATGTTCGATCAAGTTGGATGATTCGCACGGATGTCTCGCTCCATTGTGCATTGATCTTTTTCGCAATGGAGAGTGGCATGACGTTGGCGACCGCGCCAGAATCAACCAAGCAGTTGTGAACATTGTAGTTAAAAATTTCAAATGATAGCAGGAATGGAGGGCAACCTGAGTTTGCTTCTTCCATCCGGAGTGCGTTGAGCACAGTAGAAAGTGATCTGGGAGGTGTGCTTGCTCCCTTGTTGGTAGAGGCTACGTTGTCCGTTGTTGTCTGTCCCAATGCGCGCAACAAGATGTCTCGCTGACTCTGGATCTTAGCTAACTCGAACAAACTGATGTTTGCCCGAGTTTTCTTCATGTCATCTACAATGTTGTAGTCCAAAGGTGGTAAGCTCACCGAGGTGTCCAGGGTGGGACTGATGTTCGTGTTGTCCGACGGAGTGTTCTGCAGTTTGCTGCTTATGGAGGTACTCTTGTCCGCCGCTGTCTTCCTGGACTTGTTTTGTGTCTTTTGCTTTGGGGCGGCCGGTGGATCAGCCTTCCTCATCAACAGTCTCATCTTTTCTTGTGCTTCCCCAAGTGTAAGGGGAGCCCCTTTACTCCTGAGATTGTAACGGTCATTTTTCTTTTGGGGCTGCTTCTCAGTGTTCGTCTTCGGCATTGCTTGCGAGCACTGATATGCGTTCACCACATGCCTAGAACTTGATGCTTCATCAGGTGCAACCTCTTTGTCATTATCAGTGTCTTCCGACTGCTCCTGCATACTGCTTTCTGCATCGAATGTATGACTGCATACAGAGCTTGCGACTCACTTCCAATCTGAACAAGAGTTCTCAGGGTGATGTTCTTCGTGGAATGAGCAGAACTTAGGATCTGCGCACTGTTCGACGTGGAACACAGAGCTCTGCACAGTTTTTGGAGCGAACCAGTTGCTGCCTGATGAGCTGCTTCCCTGTCTCTGTCTAGGTGGATGGCTGCTTGCAGATGTGTCCGTTTTCCGTTGTTTAAGCTCGAACACTTCCGTTGTTAAGTTCTTGACGAGGCGAGTGAGGGTTTCAATATCATTTGCTTCCTTGTCTCTACCCTTGCTCGCCATCGCTTGGGACTTCCTGCTCACATCTTTGGAGTCCTTTGCTGGTTCATCATCCTTGATGACTCCAATCGCGCGCAGGTCTTTCTCTACAACAATAGCCTCTTCACAGTTTTCCAAGAGTGTTGGTTTCGCAGCTCGCTTGACGAACTGCGCAATGTTGGTCGACAATGCGGACGTGTAGTAATCGACAGTGATGGAGTCATGAGGTTTGGTGTCCGTTGCAAATTTGTTCAATATGCATGTAAACCTCTGATTGAAATCTTTTACCTTTTCTTTTCCCTCCATCTTCAGGCTTCCCAATTCTTTGAGTAGCATGGCTGGGGTCTTATCATCAGCAAACTTTTCAAGGAACATGCGTTTGAATGCACCCCAGTTCTGTATGGAGTTCGGTGAAAGCTGTGATACCATGCAACTGCGCAACCATCCAAAGTACATGGAAACAATCTACATGCTACATTATCATACTGTACCTCAAGGGTCTGTAACTGCAGGTAGAAGTTGTCCAAGTGATCTTCTGCCTTCACCGTGCTGTCAGGGTTAAACTTGATGTTCATTCTCTCTGCTTGCTTCGGCATCTTGTGCAAGACACCCGGGAGAGCCAATGGTCCCTGAGTCATCCATTCTAGATTTTGGTCAGCCATCTCTTCTTCTTCTTCCTCCTCCTCTCCTTCAGAATCTGATGGTTTTGGCTCTGAGTCTGTTGGTTCGTCTCCGCCTCCGCCTCCGCCTCCTCCGCTGCCTTCCCCTCCACCTCCGCCTCCTCCGCTGCCTTCCCCTCCGCCTCCTGTACCGGAGTCTGATCACAAGGGTGTCTCGTTCCCCTTGTTGGAAGACCAGAGGTTCCTCTCCGTCTTCAATAGCTTCTACCAGACCTTCAAGTGTGGCAAGAACTGCTTCTTCCACTGATGATACAACAACCCATGTGGGAGTGGCTTTTGGCTTCCTTGATGCGTATGGAAGATGTTGTATGCCTGGGATCAGTCCGACTGCTTTTGCGAACTGGTGAGTGATGGGACGGATGGAGAAAAGTTGATGATATGGAATTTCATGTTCGGTCCTAGGAGGTGAGAAGTAACCAAGTGCAGAGTCGCGCGTAGGTGAGAGGGAGTGCCTGTACTGGAGTCTGATCACAAGGGTGTCTCGTTCCCCTTGTTGGAAGACCAGAGGTTCCTCACCGTCTTTAATAGCTTCTACCAGACCTTCAAGTGTGGCAAGAACTGCTTCTTCCACTGATGATACAACAACCCATGTGGGAGTGGCTTTTGGCTTCCTTGATGCGTATGGAAGATGTTGTATGCCTGGGATCAGCCCGACTGCTTTGCGCGAACTGGCGAGAAGGTGAGAAGTAACCAAGTGCAGAGTCGCGCGCAGGTGAGAGGGAGTGCGAGTTACTGCCTTGACTAGATGGTTGATGAGTGAGTGTGAGAGGATGTTCAGCCATATACAACTAGTTGCCCTCCTAGCGCCAAAAATGTTGACGGTGCTAGACCCGCCAACATTCAGGGGATCACCCCGGTATGAACGCCCAACTAGACCTCAAACCGTTTGGTGTGGGAGTCCCATCCGGTATGATGGCCCGGTTGCCATTATCTTAAAAATTTGCCTCAACTCTTGCTTGTCGGCATAGGGGAGCGGTCCGCTTTGTCTTTGAGAAGTGAGGTTCGCATGCCTGGGGATTGCTAGTGTTACTTGTGTCAATGGTTCTTTCACTATAGAGGGAGAGGGTGGGAGTGAGTCCCAAGTTGGTTGGGAGGAAACCCCACCTTTGTTAGGAACACACAACACAACAGGACATGCACAGCTTCCGAAAGAACAATCCACACGGATGTGACAGTCACAACACACAAGGGAAGATAACACATACAACACTCAGCGGATGAGTCTGCGTGAGTGCAACGGTTGTTATAGCAAGTTTTATGTGAAAGTTATGTCTGATGTTCGGGGAGGTAGCCACCACGGGCAGGACAACGTTAACAACATATACAACACATTTTCATTAATAGATATGTATTACAACAAGTGAATGAGTTCAAGTGTTAAACACAGGTTAAAGCAACATGCATTACAAGTGTTCAAGATTAGTCTTACAACAATTACAATACATGTGTGAAAACGTGCTGGCCTGTTAGCAGGCTTCTGAATTAAGCGAAAGTTCCAAGACACATCGTTACACCATACATCACTAACCCCGTGGGTAGGGCGTTGGAGCCACTACTTACTCCTCAAAGAAAAGATTACAGACTCTCAAGGCTATGTGGGAGGAGCTGAGGTGAAAAGTCATTTGCATGTACAAATGAGGGGGTATTTATAGCCAAGGGTGAAACTGACCCTTGTGGCTGTTCGACTACCCTCATGACTGTTTGACTTCCATGACTTTTCGACTTTACATGACTCTTCATACAACAAGTGGGTCTCTTGGACTTCCACATTACATTACATTGATTGATAGTATGGCCCACAGTAGAGATGTGGACGACATGACTCATGACATGACTCGACATGACAGTGCTGGTACATTTGTGTTGCTGTTGGTGTGCATGTCAAGCTGTAGTGTTGTTGGGTGATGGATGTCCTCATGGTGTGTCCCAGCTTCACCTCCACATGGCAAAGTGCGCGGAGTCTTCGATGGTCATTGGTTCGCTTGATGTTGCATTCACACATTGCTACTTGCTTGTACATTGGTAAGCTTGACAGGTTCGTTTGTTCGCGAAAGGTGCATGTTCGTCTGTCCATCCGTCCGTGAACACATCTTGCATGTTTTCTCGTCCGTCCGTCCGCAAACACATCTTTGCATGATCATTTGTTCGCGAGCATATCTCTTTGTTTGCATCGTTTGTTCGTCTGTTGGTGAACATGTCCTTTTGCATGTGCTCCCTTTGTTCATCCCATCTGTCGTCGTGCCATGTTCGTTTTTGTACTTGTATCTGCAGTCACTCATGATGAGATGACATCAAATCCAAAAACCTCCTAGTCTACCATGATGCATGATCATTTCGAATGCAGATGACTGGGAGAGGTAACAAGGTTGCAAGGCGGGATGGAGGCATCGGGAACTGCTGATGAAAATTGCACAAGGGTCACTGGGTGATGAAGATGGGCAATCCAGATTGACAATGACTATCTGCGGGGTCTGGCTTAGCTGGAGGACAAAACTGCGCAGTTTTTGGGAGGAACAGTCCGGGCTGTAGGAAGGCTGGGCAGGCAAAATTTGCGCAATTTCCGAAACGAGCGGGCAGTGGGAGCTTGGCAGCCAAAACTGCGCAATTCCTGGAGGGAACTGGCAGTTGGCTGCCGGGACACTGGCAGCAAAAACTGCGCAATTCCTGAGGGGAACTGGCAGTCAGCTACTTGGTCACTGGCAGCAAAAAATACGTAATTCCTGAGGGGAACTGGCAGCCAGCTGCTGGAGCTTGGCAGCCAAAACTGCGCAATTTCTGAGGGGAACTGTCAGTGGGCTGCCAGGCGCTGCAGGCGGGAAAAACTGCGCTGATTGCTGAGACGCTGGCCTACTGATCACCTCTACGCAGTTTTTGAGCTGAGCGAATTGTTGGGCAGTAGAGGACTTTCTCATGAAAACTGCGCAATTTTCTTGGTGAGCAGTCGGTCGACTATCGGGAGGTCTGGCTGGAAAAACTGCACAATTTTCGGAGGGAGATAGGGACGGGCATTGCGTGTCTATCCATCCTATCTGCGCATTTTTCCCAGTCAACAGAGTGGGCAAGGTCTGTAGCCTCTGCGCAATTTTTGAGGGGAGTCAATCCCAGGGTGGCTGCCAGGTCAAACTCTCTTGCTAACCAGCATGAAGGCTGATTGATTTGCTTGCGGGTAGCGCAGCTTGAAATAGCTTGCTTGGTGCTTCTGCGATGTTCTGGGTGACAGTCGATTGAGTCGATGACGGTTGATGGTCTGGCTGTCAGAGGGGAGTCCGGTCGTCAGAACTTCAGCAAAATGACTAAGCATGTGAATGAGTGAAAGATGCATATGTGATCCTGCAAACACACACTTACATGACTCGACGACGAAATGACTCAAACCATCCAGAAACACATGCTCAACATGACTGACCAACAGTGTGAGCACCAAGCACGACAATTACGATTGATCATTGGTTGACTGCGACGACGCTTGGGCGACAGTGTATGTGACTCCGTGTGTGAGTGCGACAAATGTTTTCATAGCGAACACATGTACACACGAAGCGAAGACCTTGAGCATGACCAAAACATGGTCACAAGCATGACATTGAGATCAACATGCAAAAGCTTTGGTGAAATGATCAAGCGAGGTGGGTGCAAATACTCTCACGAGCTCACAAAGTGAACCCGAGTGTGTGCAATCATCAAGTGAAACTCTCAAGGGAGGCTCCGGAATTGGATGCAAGCCAAAATTTTGGAGAGTGGTTGTAGCCGCTACAACAAGTGTATAAATGTAAGGAAGGAGCAATCATAGAGGCATGATTTACCCCTTTCCTCGGGTTGCTTTTTCCACCCTTTTGGTGTGCCTTTTACTTCTTTATGATCTGCTTTGATTTGGGTGCATAGCTCAAGAGCCCACGCTGGATTTTGATATTTTTCATTGTTACCCCTTAAGGATGAGTCAGTTTATCACTCATCGGGATTGAGACAATACAAGAGTTCCTTTTATAGATGAAGCATTGTGTGCTTGAAGAACTGAGTGATGGCTAATGAGGGGGGCTAGTGTTGGAAAATGTAACTATGTTCGGTCTTCAATAATGTACTTGTCAAAAGAATAAAGAAAAGAATTTTTATTATTATTATTGTGACTTATTAAAGCAAGTGTTTCATGCTTGGGTCACCATGTTTTAGGTCAAAGTCCCCATTGAGGACTTCTAGGATTTATTCTGAGTCTATAGAATTATTGTACATTTAAAGAGACCCTTCTTGGGCTTTTGAATCATGTAAAAAGGTTTAGTATTGAGTCAAATATGAATTATGGAACCTCCACACCATGTCGGCCTAAGGGAAGATCAAGTCGGACTAAGACCCTATTCGACCCCACAAGAAGCTTATAAAGGAAGGACATTGAATTCATTTGGAGCATCACTTCTCATCAAGTTCAAATTCTCTCCACTGCGCAGAAGTGCGAAGTGGGTAGCTAGGAAAGTCTGTTGTCGGGAAGTTGAAGTGAATGCGAGTTTGGGTGAGTCTAAGGAATCAAGGAAAATCAAAAATTTGGTGGTAGTCTCTCTTTGTTTCGTGCTCTAGATTGGGAGATCAAAGTCTACCAAGTTGGACTGTTGCCGGAAGTTGTTAACTGCTGCAAGTTGCTGCATAGTCGAAGTTGCTGGGAAGAAGTTAATCTTCTAGAGGCTAACTTGGTGTGGAGGGAAGGTCTGGTCTTGATCTAGGGTGAAGCGTCTCAAAGAATACTATTGAAAGGAAGAATTACTTTGACTAGGTTTTCCCCTCAAGGGGGGTTTTTCCCTGGCATGTGCCTACATCTTGTGTCCATTGTTTTATGTGTCGCTGCTTTTGGTAATTGCTTGATGAACTAAAGAAAGAAGATATAAAGAATCGTAAAAATAAGAAACAGCGCAAGTAATTATCAAGATCAAGAAAATCTTTACTGCCTTTTCTGATTTTCCAACATGGTATCAGAGGCTTGGTGAAGAAGGAAGAAAAAGGCAAATGCATTCACAAGCACTATCTCAGGGAAGGAGTCTATTATAGTCAAGGAAGATGTCTAACTCAATCAAGGGTGAGAACAAACTTGAAGGAGCATCTAACTTCAGATCTTGGAAGAAGAGGATTGACCTAATCCTTGAGAAGAACAAGGTGTTGGATCTGGTAAAAGGAAATGTAAAGAAGCCTACAGAAGAGGCCAGTGATGCCGATAAAGCAAAATTCAGGGATTTAGAATTGGTGGGAATGACTCTAATGGTAGAAGGGATAAAAGACAATCTTGTCCCATTCATAGCTAACATCGATCATGCTCAAGAGATGTATGAAGCCTTGTCGAAGCTGTTCACTATTAAGAACATTGGTCAAGTAGCAAGTTTGAAGAATGAGTTGAGGAATACGAAAATGACTAAAGAAGATACTATGGAAACATTCTTTGTGAAGATAGCTAGACTCAGGAATGATCTTTTGGCCATCAATGAGATTGTTCTAGACAAGGAATTGGTGATCACTGTTATATTAGAATTGCCACCCTCTTGGGGTGCATTTGCTTCAGATCTCAACAGTTGGAAAATAGCTCCCACCTTTGAAGAATTATGGACCACATGTAGTCAAGAAGAAGTAAGGATCTCAATGGTTGCCAATCTTGAAGGAGTATCAAATGCTTATGTTGTTCATCATAAAGGAAAGAGATCGAAGAGACCAAGGAAGAAAGTTGACATGTCTACAATAGAGTGCTATCAATGTCATAAGAAAGGTCACTACAAGAGTGATTGTCCCGAGAATCCAAGGAATAAGAAGAGAGGAAGAGATCAAGCCAACTTTTTTGAAGAAGGAGACTCAAAGAAAGTCAAACCTGAAGAATCCGACATTAGGGACTTACACTATTAAGTCATTTGCTTTACATAACTTGTTTTATATGTTTTAGAATTTATAGGTTTTTAACATATCTTTGGAAAAGACATTTTTGTATTGCTTTAAGTTTGTAGGTTTCCCTCAAGCTTTGGAGGGAGCTCCCAACAACTCTCAAAAATAAGTATCTCATGTATTTTCAATTTTGGGTTCATGTGCTCATTTAGTTTTGATTATATTAAATACTAATCACCTTTATCCCTACGTTGTCTTGATCAAGAAAACCTCTGAAAGGAGTAGGATCTCTCAAGACAAGGTTAGTCAAGATTCGAAGACTATAGAGAACCCTAGACAAGTTCTGGAAAACCCTAACTGAAGGGTTTGCTAGTGTGAATGTCTGAAACCCTAAAATGCTTAGAGATATTGTGAAATGCCAGTTGAAGTTTTATTGATGATGTCATGTTTGGGATTTTGGTATGATCAGGAAATCCTAACTTGTTAGGGTTGAGTGATAAGGTCTAAAATCCCCAAACCTTTGAAGTTTTGGTAATGTTGGGTTTGTTGTGTTCTACATTGGAACCCTAGCACATTAGGTTTTGGTGGAATATGTGTTCTACATTAGAACCCTAGCTTATTAGGGTTTGGTGGAATATGTGTTCTACATTGGAACCCTAGCTCATTAGGGTTTGGTGGAATGTGTGAGCAAGACCCTTTATATATATATATATATATATATATGTCCTTTTGGTTTAAGTCCTAGGTTGGTCTAAGTCAAATGTATTTGTGTTATTGGACATATGATATGCTTACGTATGGTTATGAATTCCTAGATATGTGTGCTGACCTAGTCATTGATGGTCACGAGTCTTAGGATTTAATGGAAGTCCTTGTATGATATTCTAGGACGATGATATCTGGAAATCTAGGGTGTTATAGCTAAATCCTAGTGAAGTTAAAATTGTCTAGTATGTGAAATCTATTAGATGATTGTTGAAAATGAAATTCTAGGGTTTTGTAATTAAATCCTAGTAGTAACATTGTCTAGTAAGAAATATAACAATTTGAGATCTATGCATGTAATGATTGTTGAAATGGAATTCTAAGGTTTTGGAATTAAACCTTAGTCAAAGTAAAATCTCTGGAATATGATGATTTGAGATTTGCATAAGTTCATTGAATTTGTGACAAATGGAATTTTAGGGTTTTGGAGTTGAACCTTAGTTGAAGTAGAAATCTCTAATGAATGTTGACTATATGATAATTTGAGATTTGTTGAAATTTGGTTGAGATTGATGATTGAATGGAAATCTATCCTAGTAGTAGTTAGTCATGTTAGCAACTAACTGATGGTTGATTGAAAATCTAGGGGTTTGGTACTAACCCTAGTAGAAGCTGGTCAGGTTAATGACTAAGTTGTGATTGACTTTTAAGTTTTAATGATTTGTTTGTATGAAATCTAAGATTTATATGAATCCCTAGTGAGAAGTCTAACATATGTATTTTGAAAGGTTGTTAGATACTTTATAGATCTATATTTGTTTGAATTGTTTCTAGAGTTTGGTATCTGTTGTAGTAAGGTATGTCATACCTTTGGAAGACACATTGAAACCCTAGATGGAATGAATGTTGTTATGAAGTAGTGCAGGGTGTATAAAGTCCCTAACAAGATGTTGAAGAGTATATGTCTCTTGTTTGTAAGTCTGGGTATTTGATATGAATAAAGTTGAAATGCTTCTGTGTTTTTGATATGGCTAACATCATGCTTCTATAGATTTGGTTGTACTTGCTATTAAAGTTGTGCAGGTACACAATCTTCAACTTGGTGAAGATGTTCATTGATGTGATAAGCATGATGGGGATGATGATAACTTTGATGAAATGGTTGGAAGCCACGAAAGATTCTCCGATGTCGAAAAGAAGAAGCTGATCTCCTAGAGGAAGCATGAATATAAGAGATCTCCTTAAGATTAAGAGGGAGTCTGGATAAAAAGGTGCTTCCTGGTTGAGAGGGAGGGCATAGCTTGGTATCAATTAAAGAATGAATTTCGGAGGATATGTTGTTGCATGAGAAGTAGGATGGAAAAACATATGATTGAGGAATCTTCTGTAAAAGATTCAGTTGATAGTCCTACTATGGAAAGATGAGAAGCAACATTTGTTGTCTGTAAGACCCCGGAGGTTTGTATTTTGTACATGCGAGAGTATATTATTGATTGGGGTTGTGTTTGTACAGGTGAATCTCTCGAAAGATTTGATAGCATGTTGGTTACCAATCAGTTTGATTGGGAGAGATTGGTTATTCTTGATCTGCTGGATCAAGGGGTGTTGAGGCTTTGTGAGTGAAGCATTGCCTCGGAGGACATCTAGCTGGCACATTGTGTTGATGTCTAGAAGTTGGAAAGGTGGTGTTGATCAAAGAGCTTTGTTTTGGATACACACCTGGACTTTTGGGTTGATGGTTAGCAAGTAAGCCTGATGGTACCTAGAGGGGCTAAAAGTTGGAGTCCATCTTAGTCCCACTTGGATACATTGCCTTGGTCAAGAATCTAGTCCTTGGCATTGTAGTGCCTAAACCATTGAGTGATTTTTTGGATAGATTGCCTTGGTCAGGAATCTAGTCCATGGCATTACGGTGCCTAAAGTTCTTCATAGTTCATATAGTTTGAGATCTTCCATTGTACATTATGAATACCTCCCTAGTTAAGAGGGAGTGTTGGAAAATGTAACTATGTTCGGTCTTCAATAATGTACTTGAGTCATTATGTAATGTACTTGTCAAAAGAATAAAGAAAAGAATTATTATTATTATTATTGTGACTTATTAAAGCATGGGTTTCATGCTTGGGTCACCATGTTTTAGGTCAAAGTCCCCATTGAGGACTTCTAGGATTTATTCTGAGTCTATAGAATTATTGTACATTTAAAGAGACCCTTCTTGGGCTTTTGAATCATGTAAAAAGGTTTAGTATTGAGTCAAATATGAATTATGGAACCTCCACACCATGTCGGCCTAAGACCCTATTCGACCCCACAAGAAGCCTATAAAAGGAAGGACATTGAATTCATTTGGAGCATCACTTCTCATCAAGTTTGAATTCTCTCTACTAGGCAGAAATGCGAAGTGGGTGGCTAGTAAACTCTATTGTCGGGAAGCTGAAGTGAATGCAAGTTTGGGTGAGTCTAAGGAGTCAAGGAAAATCGAAATTTTGGTGGTGGTCTCTCTCTGTTTCGTGCTCTGGATTGGGAGATCGAAGTCTTCCAAGTTGGACTACTGCCGGAAGCTGTTAGTTGCTGCATAGTCGAAGTTGTTGGGAAGAGGTCAATCTTCTGGAGGTTGACTTGGTGTGGAGGGAAGGTCTGGTCTTGGTCTAGGGTGAAGAGTCTCAAAGAATACTATTGAAAGGAAGAATTACTTTGACTGGGTTTTCCCCTCGAGGGGGGTTTTTCCCTAGCATGTGCCTACATCTTGTGTCCATTGTTTTATGTGTTGTTGCTTTTGGTAATTGCTTGATGAACTAAAGAAATAAGATATAAAGAATCGTAATAATAAGAAACATCACAAGTAATTATCAAGATCAAGAAAATATTTACTGCCTTTCTGATTTTCCAATAGCTAGACCTCATGCTAGGTTCTTTCCCATGCACAAATCAAATGTCCCAGCCATCTTTTGCATTTTTTTTTTTTTTTCTTTCATTGTGGATTTCTTATGCTTCTATATTTCTTTTAGTCGCATCAACCTCCAAGGCAAAGTTTTGTGACCTGGGTTCAGGGATGAGGATGAAAGGGTGCCAATCCCCATGACCAATGACCACCAGCCCAAAGAATGGAAATGAATACAGGGAAAGATGGAAAGTGGTAAGTATGGAATATCATGGACACGCTACTTCAATCAGAGCCTCCCCAATAATGTCCTTCCTAAAACCCTAAGGCCTTAGAGGAGGTCCCACTAGACTAGAGTCAAAGACTAACCTCCCAGGTGAAGTGAGGGAACAAGAATACAATCAAGATTAGTCAATCATCCAGTTTGCCCCTTGATCCATATTAGTATGCCCATAACATTAAGTGAAAGAACATGATTGTAAAATGGTTAAAGTACATGTCAATGGATGAGCCACCTTCCTTCAAGAAGGAATGTCGGATAGGAGAGAGAAATCTGACTAGAGAAAGAAGTGGAGGATCCTGGCATCATGTTATGCGTTGATCAAATAGGATTGCTAGTTGATTCGCTGTCAAAGGAGGAGAAAAATTTCTACTATGGGTTACCCTCTTTTTGGAGGGCTACAGTTACCAACGACCAAGTATATTTTCTGATGTCCACAAGTTTATAAGATCATGCCAACCTTGTCAACTCTTCATGAGAAAACAAAAGCTAGCAACTTTACCTTTACAACCAGTCATAGTAGAAGTGTTCTTGCAACAATGGGGCCTTGACTTTATGGGAGAATTCAAAGACAATTCCAACAATCATCACAGATCCTTGTTGTCATGGATTACTTCACCAAGTGGGTTGAAGCCATACCAACTAAGAGGGCCATTAACAAGATAGTCATGGAATATCTGGAAGAAAAACTCATCAATTGATTTAGAGTGCCAACAAAGATCATCACTGACAATGTTGAAGCTTTTAGATTTATAGAATTATCAACTTTTTGTTGTGGTTGTGGCTTTGCCCTATCCCACTCCTCCAACTATTACCCTCAAGGAAATGGTCTTGAAGAATGAAGTAATAAGAATTTGATGACTATCATTAAGAAGAGAGTAGGAGATAATAAGAAAAATTAGAATAGCAAGATCAAGTATATTCTATGGGATAATAGAATAACCAAGAAATACTCCACTAGAAAGAGCCCATTTGATTAGTCTACAAGATGAAAGTTACTTTTCAAGTTCAATTGAAGACCCTGTCTACAAGATATTGTAGCAATTTTCATCCGACCAAGATGCAGTTCAAATTATAATCAACCAATTGATTGAACTTGATGAGAATTGAAGGCATGCTTTTGATCAACTAGCAAAGAATCAAGAAAAGGTGAAGATTAAATTCCACAAAAAGGCTTGTCTTAGAAACTTCCAAAAGGGCAATCTTGTTCTCATGTGGAATAAGAGGACTGAAAAAGTAGGTACACATGGTAAGTTTGAAAGCCTTTGCTATAATATTGAAGATACTACAAGTAATAATCCTTTCTATATTTGTTATTTGGATGGTGAACGACTACCTTTGCCCATAACTGGGCATTTGAAAATGTTTTATAAAGATGATATATAATGCCATAGAGCATCCTTGTAAAATAGTAAGTTATTTTTAGCATTAGATTTACTGTGTGTTTTGTTCATTTTATTGATTTTAGCATTTTTCATTTTGTTTATGAATAAAATTAAGATGATACTCACACATTATGTATTTTCCTTTGTGTTAAAATTGGCAACTAGGGCCAAACTCCATGTGGGTCATATTATTTATGTCCGCTGATATTTTAATTGGATCCCTCTCATTGAGAGGTGTAGGATTGATCTAAAGATCATCCGATTCCGATAAGTATTTATGAAGTTATGAATTTATTTATGTTATGGACAAATTGTTAAGTCGGCCAACAACTTATGTAGGCTCAGAAGCCCAACAGTCATGTCTATTCAACCTCTACGTTTTAGTATAAATAGAAGAGGACTTCAAGTCATTTCTACACACACTTGGATCTCTTCCTCTCTCTACATGTCTTTGGGTTTTAGTAGGATGAGAGATCCTAAGGAAAAGCCGAAAAATCCGGAATTGCCGGAAAAGCCGGAAAAGCTGGAAAAGCCGGAATAGCTGAAAAAGCCGGAAAAGATGGAACTGCTGGAAAAGTCAGAAAAGCCAGAACTGCCGGAAAAGTTGGAACTGTCGGAAAAGCCGGAATTGCTGGAAATACCGGAAAAGCCGGAATTGCTGGAAAAGCCAGAAATGCCAGAAATGTTGGAACTGTCAGAACTACCGAAAAAGCCAAAACTGCTGGAAAAGCAAGAACTACCGGGAACTGCCGAAACAGCCGGAGCATCTGTCTCCGAAGGAAGGCAGCATGATGTATGAGATCATGGGCAGCATAATAAGCAGCATGATGATATGAGCATGGGCAGCGTAATGATGCATGATGATATGAGCATGGGCAGCGTAATGATGAATGAGATCATGAGTATGGGCAGCTTGATGATGAATAAGACCATGGAAGATGCAGCATGATGAGCATCATGAAGATGAGAGAAGCAATGGGATCAGAGCTGAGGTGAAGACAATGCCCAAGCAAGAGTGAAAGAGCAATCACCAAAGAAAATAGGGACAAGACAAAAGGATCAATGAGTTCCACATCTCTCTTCTAAGTTCTCTAAGGGTGAAGTGGAAGCAGAGAATATTATTAGAATGGCACAGCGGAAGATCACTTCATTGGGAAGTTCAGATCTAAGGGTGGAAGGAAAGGCAGATGCCTTGGTTGCAATAAGTTCGGCCATCATGCAAAGGAGTGTCCGAATAGCAGAGACACATCTCTTGATGAAGATAACAATCATTCCAGGGACATCTTCAATGATCAGAGGAATGATAAGTAATGCAGGTCATCAAGGAAATGGTCAACTCTTCAAAGAAAGCAAGGAACCCCAGAATCTCTTTTATGTACCTGATCGCAAGAAGAACCTGGTGTCCATCTTGGAAATGGAAATTTAAGGTTTTAGGGTGGCACTCATCGATGGAAAGGTATGTGTTTGAAAATAGAGTTTTCAATGATGTTTTAGAGTTCAGGGTTGTATCAAGTCCACTGGGGACCATGTCCATTGACTCAGCACCAGAGGTTTGTGAGTCAGATGGTGACCAGGATGCCTAAATTCAAAAAGAGCATGAAGGTACATGTCTGAGATGTACCGAAGGAAAATATTACAAGGGGACCATTCCCCTCATGTAGCAGGTCCACAGGTTTGGAACAACTCATGGAGTTTGAGATTCATGAACAGGAATCTCATGTATACAGGTGCAAGAAAGCCCTCTATGGCTTGAAGCAAAACACCCCGAGCGTAGTATGAGAGGATTGATAGCTGTTTGATGAAGCTGAGATTCACTAGGAGTGAAACTAATCCAAACCATTACCCAAAGGTTGTGGATGATAGACCTCTCATACTAGCACCTCATAAGGATGACCTATTTTTGACAGGTGCAGACCCTCTCATTTGCAGAAGTAAGAGGGAGTTGGATTCCGAATGTGGAATGATAAACTGCAAGCCTATGACTACCTCGAGGATATTAACTTTCAAAAGTTATATGGTAGTAATGTCGGACCAGATTTGGGAAATGCCTCTGAGTTTCATAAACTCAATCACGTTGATGTTCTTGGTGAACTTCCGTCTGGACATATGTTTTGCAGTTAGCATGGTGAGCTCATATTTGGTTGAGCCTCACTGGATTGGTGCCAAGAATCCTCTGAGATATCTTCGGGGCACAATCTCTCATGGATTGAGATACACTGTTGGAAATATGAAAACTGCATGATTATTCGAATGCTGACTGGGCAGGCAGTGTGGAGGATCACTAGAGCACTTCTCAGTGTTGGTTCTCTTTGGATTCTGCTTCGATATCATGGATGAGCAGGAAGCAGAAATCGGTTGTTATAAGTACTGTCGAGACTGGATACATAACTACGAGTATGACCTCGTATGAAGTTGCCTAGTTGTGGAAACTCTTCAGTGAGTACACATGATGAATACCACTGTGATTCTTTGTGACAACTAGAGGTGGGATTCGATTATTGAGGAATCCCGTATTCAATGATTGCTCCAGCAGATAGACATCAGATACTGCCTTATCTGGGATATGGTAAGTCGATGAGCAAGGAGGCTCCATCGCACTGAGATGATGTACAGGTTGCTACACTTTGTCAGAGCCCCGGGGAAAGATCAAATTTGTGATTTTCCCGAACGACTTGGAGTCGTCGAGAGACCCTTGTAAAAGGGTCCTGCATGTTGCATACATTGAGCTTTGGGGGCTTGCGGTTCTTACTGGAGCAACATATGACCACAAGGTGACTCACCCTCCCCTAGTGGTGCGCACTGGGACAGGATGATTCGCTCTCCTATGGACAAGATGATTCGCTCTCTTGTGGGACAAGATGATTCGCTCTCTTGTGGGACAGGATGATTCGCTCTCCTGTGGACAGGATGATTCGCTCTCCTGTGAACAAGATGATTCGCTCTCTTGTGGGACAAGATGATTCGCTCTCCTGTGTAGCAAGATGATTAATTCTCCTGTGAGGTCTAGATGATGTGTTCTCCATGACGATTGTGTAGCAGGATGATTAATTCTCCTGTGAGGTTTGGATGATGTGTTCTCCATGACGATTGTGTAGTAGGATGATTAGTTCTCCTGTGAGGTCTGGATGATGTGTTCTCCATGACGATTGTGTAGTAGGATGATTAGTTCTCTTGTGAGGCCTGGATGATGTGTTCTCCATGACGATTGTTTAGCAGGATGATTAGGTCTCCTGTGAGGACAGGATTGATTAAGTTCTCCTGTCGAGGCATCCTACCCATGCAATCTGGGACTCATGGGAAGTACCTCTCATCTGATCAATGAGCAGGGAAATGAGGATAGGGACCATAGTAGTACCGATGGATGCATCGTTGTATCTACCGTACTCCCTATGCTAGGATGACCTTCATTGATCTGGGATCAATGATACTGGTCTGGGACCAGTGGTAGGAGTTGTACCCACTATGACACTGACTTCGGGTTGGTTGAGGACTGGTCTGGGACCAGTGGTACATACTCTGAGACTGACTTCGAGTTAGTAGAGTACTGGTCTGGGACCAGTGGTAGGAGTTGTACCTACTATGACACTGACTTCGGGTCGGTTGAGCACTGGTCTGGGACCAGTGGTACACACTCTGAGACTGACTTCGGGTCAGTGGAGAATGGTATGACACATTCTCGATCAATTCTTCTTCTTCATGGTTCAGCAGAGCTAAGTTGAGTAGAGCAGAGCAAAGCAGAGCCAACAGAGCTGAGCAGAGCAGAGCCAGCAGAGCTGAGCAAAGTAGAGCAGAGCCAACAGAGCAGAGCTGAGAAGAGCTGAGTAGAGCAGAGCAGAGCCAACAGAGCTGAACTGAGAAGAGCTGAGTAGAGCAGAGCAGAGCCAACAAAGCTGAGTAGAGATGAGCAAAGCAGTGCAGGGCACTGATGGCAGAGACAGTACAGCTGGACATATGGATCAGCGGATGGAGTTTCCTTAGTTGAGAGGGAGTGTTAAAATTGGCAACTAGGGCCAAACTTGATGTGGGTCATATTATTTATGGCAGCTGATATTTTTATTGGATCCCTCTCATTGAGAGGTGTAGGATTGATCTAAAGATCATCCGATTCTGATAAGTATTTATGAAGTTATGAATTTATTTATGTTATGGACAAATTGTTAAGTCGGCCAGCAACTTATGTAGGCTCAGAAGCCCAAAAGTCATGTCTATTCAACCTCTACGTTTTAGTATAAATAGAAGAGGACTTCAAGTCATTTCTACACACACTTGGATCTCTTCCTCTCTGTACTTGTCTTTGGGTTTTAGTAGGAGGAGAGATCCTAAGGAAAAGCCGGAAAATTCGGAACTGCTGGAAAAGCCAGAACTGCCGAAAAGCCGGAAAAGTTGGAAAAACCAGAATAGCCGGAAAAGTCGGAAAAGTTGGAAAAACCAGAATAGCCGGAAAAGCTGGAACTGCCGGAAAAGCCGGAATTGCCGAAAAAGCCGGAAAAGCCGGAACTGCCGAAAAAGCCGGAAAAGCCGGAACTGCCGGAAAAGCCGGAAATACCGGAAAAGCCGGAAATGCCAGAACTGTCGGAACTGCCGGAAAAGCCGGAACTACCGGGAACTGCTGAAACAGCCGGAGCATCTGTCTCCGAAGGAAGGCAGCATGATGTATGAGATCATGGGCAACATAATAAGCAGCATGATGATATGAGCATGGGCAGCATAATGATGCATGATGATATGAGCATGGGCAGCATAATGATGAATGAGATCATGAGCATGGGCAGCTTGATGATGAATAAGACCATGGAAGATGCAGCATGATGAGCATCATGAAGATGAGAGAAGCTCAGTCATCAAGGTTCAACACATGTGACAGTACAGCAAGGTGTCACACTGTAATGTGCAGCAAATAGACGAGATGCAGCGCTATGATAGGTGAACGAGTCACCTTAGAGAATCAATTGAAGCAATATGTCTTCAACTAATCTCATGACGATATCAAAAGTCAAAGTGATTGACTTCTATTGTAAATGTACTATCTCTCTCACTTTCTCTGCTGAACTTTGAATAACATAAATGAAGAATTGATCAAGGGTTTCCCCACATTGTAGGGTTTGTCCCTGGCTAGTGCCACATCATGTGTCCTCTTGTCTTGGCTTGTCTTCTACGATTTATATTTATGTTTTATCTGCAGTTTACTTTATGCTGATGTGATTGCTAATGTGGAAAACAAATTGAAATAAATTGCTCTAGCATAGAACATACCTAAATTTAACACTTTGAGATATGGTGCTACTAGCTGGTCACTACTTCCATTTCCCTTACACATGGATTTATTTCTATCTTAGGGAAGAGACAAGGCACTTGTGTCTCCATCCCCCCTGCATTTGACATCCATCTTGTGAGAATGTTTTACATTAACTGGTATTTTGCAAAATTTGGATTTTTCATGCACTCTCACATCGAGCACATCTCCTCAAGTTGGAGTCGTTTGTTACACCTTAGTTTCACTTCAATATACCTCATATATTTAAACTATATGTGAACCATCAAATGAGCAGATTTTGTTCCTATATTCATGATGTTAGAGCTCAAAGTACAATGATCAAATGTCCCACCATTATGCATTGCACTGTTGTATCATGAACAACCAAAAGTGTGACCATTTTGTACTAGACCATGCTTATATGATCAATGTAAATTGTTTTTTCGTCTAGGTGGTTTCTCTGTGCCTTTCATGGTTAATCATGGCCTGTCGTCTTAATCCCCGTTTTAAGATAGTCCTTTCTCTTATGGCTTGGCTAACTATCCCTTGGAGGTCATTTATGATCGGGGCAAGTACGTGAGGGTCTTAGTATATCTACTAGGGCACATGACCTAGGGAAACCCTAGGATTTTTCACTTTGCCTTGATGTAAACATGTTGCTTATGTTGTGACGATTTTCATGCCTAGCATAGATCCTCTTATGTATTTGTCAGACTTTGGCCATGGACTCTTGAAGATGACTCAATAGGTTCTCATGCAAACACAATTCCTGAGCTAGTTTCACAATTCTCAAGGCAATTCACAATGCCCTAGGCGCTAGTCACAAGGCCTTGAGCAGTTTTGGGGCTTTTCTTCATGCATTGGACTTTTGATGCCATGCCACATCCCAAATTATAGAGTTCTCGCCTTATTCACTAATTTGGAGGCATTTATCACATGATCTGATGGGTCCATTGTGTTGAAGAATCTAGGGCAGTTAGAGTTGATTTGATTATTCTTAGCATGATAACTATTTGTGAGGTGTTTTCAATTTTCAATTTTCTTCTTATATCAATCTTTACTTATTATTATTAGTGTGTGTCTTCTTTAGTTCATCAAATAGCTACCAAAACAAATAAACAAGAACACAAGATGTTGGCATCTTGCCAGGGCCAAAACCTCTCCCTCTTGGAGAGGAAAACCCGCACAAAATTATTCTTATAGAGATTCCAATTGACGAATACCAAGACCGTGACCCTTGACCTACTATGCCACTCCAAGACCAAGACACCAATCCTCTTCTTTGTCACTGCTGAGATCATCATCATCATTGTTGTACCATGACTGTTTCTTCAGCTAGATCATTGTTGCACCATGACTGCACCTTCTTCATCATTGTCTTGACTTTGTCTTCATTAGGATCATGACTGCAATTATGTCGAGGTCATGACTGTGTTCATGAGACAGAGTTTACTATTGTGAGATCATTGTAATCTTTCTCCTTATGATTATGTCGAGACTGTGTAGAGTAGGCCGAGATAAAGAATGTCTCTCCTTGACTCTTCTCTTCATAAGTATGCTAAGACATGACCCTTCTCCCAACCGAGACATTATACTGCTCCTTCTCCGAGATACCTGTAACACCTTATCCATCTGAATACTGTCCACTGTACTCTTGTCCGAGCTACCTGCACTTATCTGAGATTACAGAGTGTCCGAGATTCTGTGTCTCCTGCACCCACTGTGTCATCCGAGATTTTGTCCTGCACCCATTTGAGATTTTGTCTTGCACCCATCCAAGATTTTGTCCTGCACCTATCCTGAGATTTCAGAGACTTGTCCAAGATTTTGTTCTGCAGTTTTGCGGATACCCTAGCTGGGTATTTATAGTAGTTCGTCCTCCATAATTAGCCAACGTGTCCATTGAAAAGTGGTATCTATTTCTTTGAGCCGACATGAGTGAATCTAATTCTTTCAGGCCGACATGATTGTCTTTTACCTCGCTTTGTTGGTGTTGATTTGGGGTAGCATCAAATGTGCTCTAGCCATGAAAATTGGTAGAGAGGCTAAAGCACATGAGATCTCCAAGACCCAGAAATCGTTTGGAGAAATTCTGCCCGGTGAAGGAGATATTAAAATAATTAATATTTTTAATGGGTTCTTAAGTCTAAACTTAGGAAAATAAAAATATTAATGGGTATTAATATAAAACTGGGTTAGAAGGTTCTAAATGACATGGATCAAGCCAAATCTAATCTTACTCGTTGATTAGAGATGTAATCTCGGCTGTTGAAGACTCAACAGAAAAAGTATAAAAGGAGGCTTGAGGGTCAGTTGGAGATACACCAAGTTGATCAATCAGTTTGATTTTCTAGAGCAGGGTTTGCTAAGAGAAATCGAACCAGTGATCAGAGTTGCAGCGAGGGGCAGTGAGTACGAGGCAAAGAGGCAGAGATAGTGCCGGAAGACCAACACAGAGGCAAGAGGCAGACGTAGAGCCAGAGGGAGCCACGCAGAGGCCAGTAGTGACTGCGCAGAGGCCAGAAGGGCCTACGTCACCCACGCAGAGGCTGCAGAAGTGACACAGAGGGCCATAGAGGTTGCACAGAAACTCACAAGGCTGACACAGAGGCCAAGGGGGCTGACGCAGTGCTTCAGATTGTGCTGGAGAGGGTTTCGTGGGGTAGACTTTTAGAATATTTGCTTCCGAAGAGAGGTATTACTGCCAGATTATTTATCTCTGTCGGGTGAGCCAGTTTGGCACCCAGTGTACTCAAGAAAAGCTGCTTAATAATAAAACCCTTAGAACTGTTGCACCGGTTTTCCCAAGTTGGGTTTTTTCGGGGACGATTGTCCAAAAATAACGGTGTCCCTTGTGTCCCTTGTGTGCTTGTCTATTTCTTTCAGTTGTTGATCTATAGATGGTTGACACTGTATTGTGTTTATTTCAGTGTTTATATGGTTAAATAACTTGCTAGTAATTAAACAAATAGGCGAAATAAACCAGAGAATACAGATAAAATTTCTAACGGGTAATACTTAGAAATTTCAACATGGTATCAGAGCATTGCAGATCATAGGAGAGCTGAAAGCACCAACTGAATCAGAGAATTTGCAGCAAAAACAGTTGTCCCGAGTGACAGAAGTTGTTCCTAAGCAAAAAGCAACAGAGAAGGGCTGACGCAGAGTGCCTGCGTCATCAGTTCGAGCCAAAGAAGGGGCCAACGCAGAAGCAGAGAGAGGCAAAAGAGGCTCACGAAGAGCTACGTCATCTTGCTCAGCGAAGTAGGAGTGACGCAGTTGGCTAGTGGAGCGATTCAGCCACTGCCGTGATTGCAGAGCCTAGAGGCTCAGTTCTTCAGTTGTTGGGGCATAGGAAGTTGTGGGCAGATTGCGAAAAGTGAAGCTAGTGGGGTGTTGTTGTTGTTGAGGCGGAACAGTACCTAACGGGACAGAACCAAGGTAGAGGGAGTCACTACCTAGGTAGATTTCTAGCCAAGAAATCCAGATCAGTGTTGCAGGCAGTGTTTTACGACTCCGACTCCGACTCCGACTCGGCCGAGGATCGACTCCGACTCCGACTCCGACTCGGTAATGACTCGGCCGGCTCGATTTCAATGACTCGGTCGTTGTAAAAAATACATTAAATATTTATTTTTTTTATAAAAAAACATAATTTTAAATATTTTAAACATAATTTTAAAGATTTTCATTCATGTTTCCAAACACACAGCATTATAATATAGATGGAAGACAACATATGATCAAAGTAGGCTCATGAACCAATCCATTATATCAAAATGGTACCCAATGGCAATACATAGTCAACTGTCATACATGATCAAAGACTCAAAACAAAATACAAATAACCAAGGAGGCTAGAAATGGCCTCTACAACAAAAGTAAACTGTGATGGTGACCAGACTCCAATACTAGTACTACTGGCTAGTAGCTACTGCCAGAGGAGCCAAGATCATCTCGACCAATCTCTGGATCATCATCATCAGAGTCAGACAAGGGGCCCCATGCCTCCTCCTCATCATCATCGTCTCCAACTGCAACTGTAGAAGTGGTGCCAGTACCACTAGCAGGCTGTGCAGCAGATGCAAGCTGAGATAGAGTAGATATGCGGCTGCGCTTCTGTCGTGGCTGAGCAGAGGAAGCACCTACAACTGGAGTCCTACTCCTTGCTGGCTGTGAGACTGAGGCTGGTGGATCGGGATCTGCATTCAACTGAACAGGCTGAAGTTGATGTTCCAGTTCAAGTTCATCAAGATCCTCATCAGGATCAAACTCTGGTGGACGACTCTCCACTACCCAATCTGATGTTGGATCAATGTCTTCCAACACAATGGGATCTGAATCAGGTCTTTTGTTCAGCAATTGGTTCCGTCTGAGCCGAAGGTTGTATTGGACAAAAACTAGATCATTCAACCGTTTTTGCTCCAAACGGTTTCTCTTCTTTGTGTGAATCCTCTCAAAGACAGACCAATTGCGCTCACACCCAGATGCACTACAAGTTTGACTCAAAATACGAATTGCAAACTTTTGCAATTGAGGGCACTGGCCACCAAAGGCCTCCCACCATTGTGCTGCAAAAAACATAGGAGTGTAATGAATTATGAGTTAGATGAAGGCTGAAGCTCAACAAAATTACAAATTATATCTAACTTTCAAATTATAAATGATTTAACAAACTTTAGTCTTTAATAAAAAAAGTAAAACTGTAAAACCATTAAGAAATTGAAAATTGAAATTTTTGTTTACCTGGCTCATCTGCTTCTCTTGCAATCTTTGCTAGGTTCTTCCCAAAGGTACCTGTTGCATTGCTGAAGGATGTGACCTGTTGATGTATCTGCAGCTGATCAGACTCCGATGGGATCATGCGTTCAATGCAATCAACCAGTCCATCTCTGACCTCCCCCCTCAAAGCTCCTGACTCCTTAGCTTTATAATGATACCGTGGGTTCAAAAAATACCCAGCTGCATGTATAGGGCGATGGAGTTGATTGTTCCATCTTTCATCAATGATTGCCCAAATGGGCCCATACTTTGCCACTCTATCCTTGTATGTTGTCTTTATTTGCTCCTTTGCTTGATCCATAGCCTCATAAATGAAGCCCATAGCCAACCTTTCCCCATCCACCAACCGCAACACCTTAACTAGTGGCTCAGCAAGCTTCACAATCTCTGCTGCCTTTCTCCAAAAAGTTTCATCATGGACTTTCCTTTTCAATTCTCTGCCTTCTGGTTTGTTAGAACAATTGCTTTGATTCCATTCATCACTGGAAAACATCTTTTGCAAGTTTCTATGTTGGGAAAGCATAGATTGCAATGTCAAAAAATGTGTAGCAAATCTAGTGATGGCAGGCCTAATAATATCCTTGCCTCCAGTGTGTTTCCTCATGAGACTCAAAACCAATGTATGATTGTAGATAAATTTTGTTATGCTTTTGGCATTATCTACAGTGTTTCTGACCCAATCTAATTTTCCAATATCCTCAAGCATGAGGTCTATGCAATGTGCAGCGCATGGGGTCCAAAAGATGGTCTTGTGTTTTTCCTCTAACAGTTTACCAGCAAGAACATAGTTAGAGGCATTGTCTGTGATGATTTGAACAACATTAGCCACCCCCACATCCTCAATAACCTCATCCAATAGCTGAAACAACAAGTGGCCATCTTTTACCTTATCAGATGCATCAACTGATTTTAAAAACATGGTTCCCTGTGGGCAGAAGACAAGAAAGTTTATGATGGTACGGTTTCTTTGATCAGTCCATCCATCTGACATGATGGTACACCCTGTTCTTGCCCATGAGTCCCTGAACTCTTGCAAATACTCATTAATGGATTGAATTTCTTTCTGCAAACGAAACCCCCTTAGCTCTTGCATAGTAGGGCCTTTGAAGCCTTTTCCAGCAGCATGTATGGCATCAAACATAGGCTCATAATATGGTGAACGAGCAGCATTAAAGGGGATATCAGCATCATACCACCATCTAGCTATGTAGTCACAAGCAGTCTCCCTCAATTCTTTCTTCCAATGGTCATCTAAAGTGGGCTGAATTTGACCTTTACTAACTTCAGGACCATGTGCATATGATGGAGAGGAGGGAGTGAAATAACTTTTGATAGTCACATCACCCTTCATTCTACCCTTTCCCTTATCTTGAACAGAACCAAAAGAGGGAGGAACATAACGGAAAGGGTTGGATGCCTCAGTTTGAGGGATAGAGGAAGAACCCTCAAAATCATAGTGGGGGTTGGTAGCCATCATTCTTTGTATCTCCCTCTTCCTCCCAATTTCATCCTGTATCTCTTTTTGCCTAGCCTTATCTTCTTTAAATTTTTCAAAGCTGGCCAACAAATTCTTTCTAATCTCCTCAATTTCATCAGAGGGACATGCGGTAATTTGGCCTTTAATCCCTGCCAAGTGTTGTTTCAGCCTATGAATCCCCCCAGGACCTTCCTTAATTTTCCTATGGCAAAACTTGCAATGCATCTGACTATCAACCATTTCAACATATGCCCAAGCAGGATCTTTTGCTCTAGGTGCCATTTTTTGACTAGGAAAACAATCTGAAAATGAAAAAAAAAAAAAATTGATTCAATGTTCATTTATTTGACAAAAAACACTCTCTAAGCTTTCTTGATATGCACCTAAAATTTACTAAGCAAAAATAGATTTATAGAGGTGGAAAAAAATACCTCTAGGCACAAACTGCCTCCTCAAGCTTGCTCCAAGAATCAGCTCCTCAATGCTGCTCCAAATGGCTGCCCAAGAAGCTCCTCACTCCAGCTACAATGCTCCTCCAAGACTCCTCACTGCTGCTCCAAAACAAGCTCAAGAACTGCTCACTAATTCTCAAAGAAGACTCTCACTCAAATGCATAAGACTGCTGTGAGTGAATGAGAGCATTTGGCTGTCTTAAATAGGGTTTGGGAGGGGGAAATGGACCCCAAAAGCATTTAACAATTTACCATTACCCTTTGGAATCCATAAACTGAATTTAACTTTACCAAAAATCACAAAAAAAGTGAATTTTTTTCATGTTTTACGCTGCCCAGCCGTAGGTTCATTGACTCGGCCGAGTCATAACGGACCCGGCCGGGTTGACCGAGTCACATATGACTCGGCCGAGTCATATGTGACTCGGTCAACCGAGCCGGGTTGCTGGCCGGGTCAATGTTTATGGTGATGACTCGGTTCGAAACGGCCGATTCGGAGTTGAAACGGGCGGGTTGTAAAACAATGGTTGCAGGAGCATAGGAGATCAGAGAGGTGCAACTTGATGATTGGCAGGCGGATTTCTAGGAGGGAAATCGAGACTGAGAGGGAATCTAGCAGAGAACTTCTAGGAGGGAAGTAGAGACTAAGAGGGAGTCGAAGAAAGAACTTCCAGGAGGGAAGTAGAGACTTAGAGGAGTCAAAAAGAAGAGCAGAGATGGCAATGAACGGACTGAGGGATCAGGATAGGTTGGACGGAGCATCCAACTTTGTCATCTGGAAGGCCAGGATCTTGTCTGTTCTGTGTGCCATGAGTGCTCATGTACCTCTAGAGAAGAGGTCGAGTGACATCAAGCTGTAGTCATGAGGACTACAGGAGATGAGGGGTAGGGTCCTTGAGGTACCCAAACTCTTGGATCATATCCAGCTACGAGAGCACCGAAGTGACATTAGCAGGATGGTAGATGTCGGTAAAAGCGGATGCGGATGGAGCAACAGAGAGTGCTAGAGTGCAGTAGTCCCTGGCAGCGCAAAGAGATTGCAACAGTGCAAGAGGCACAAAGGAGGTTGCAGCAGTGCAGGAAGGCACAGAGGTGTTTGCAGCAATGCAAGAGGCACAGAGGTGTTGCAATAGCGCAGAGGCAGCAGAAGGAGCATATGATAGCGACAAAGAGAGCTTCAACATCGAGAGGGTTTCTAGCCTGACAAGGATGTTAGTAGTTGGGTGGATCAGTTACTTACTTCTCAGTAACTGAATTGCAGTGCAGCAGTAGCAGTGGTAGTGCTATGGGCAGCACGATGTAGCGTGATGAGAGAGAACTGCAGTGCAGATGCAGTGTTGGGAGGAAGGACCAGCAGCAGCACGGATGCAGAGGGAGCTGCCGTACAGATGTAGCAGTGGCAGTGGCAGAGCCATGGGCAACAGTACAGGATGCAGCAGTGCAGAGGATGTTGGGCAGGAAGGCCTAGCATCAACACAGGTACCGGTGTCGTATAATCAGGGTGATGCTCAGTGGTGGAGTATTACTAGAGCACATTCCTTGCTAATAGGGAGTGTTGATTTGGGGTAGCATCGAATGTGCTCTAGCCATGAAAATTGGTGGAGAGGCTAAAGCACATGAGATCTCCAAGACCCAAAAATGGTTTGGGGAAATTCTGCCCGGTGAAGGAGATATTAAAATAATTAATATTTTTAATGGGTTCCTAACTTAGGAAAAAAAATATTAATGGGTATTAATATAAAACTGGGTTAGAAGGTTCTAAATGACATGGATCAAGCCAAATATAATCTTAGCTGTTGATTAGAGATGTAATCTCGGCCATTGAAGACTCAACAGAAAAAGTATAAAAGGAGGCTTGAGGGTCAGTTGGAGATACACCAAGTTGATCAATTAGTTCGATTTTCTAGAGCGGGGTTTGCTAAGAGAAATCGAACCAGTGATTAGAGTTGCAGCGAGGGGCAATGAGTACGAGGCAGAGAGGCAGAGATAGTGTCGGAAGACCAGCGCAGAGGCAGAGAGGCAGATGTAGAGCTAGAGGGAGCCAAGCAAAGGCCAACAGTGATTGCGTAGAGGCCAAAAGGGCCTGCATCACCCACGCAAAGGCTGCAGAAGTGATGCAAAGGGCCAAAGAGGTTGCGTAGAGCCTCAGAGGGCTGACGCAGAGGCCAGGAGGGCTGACGCAGTGCTTCAGATTGTGCTGGAGAGGGTTTCGTGGGGCAGACTTTCAGAATATTTGCTTCCGAAGAGAGGTATTACTGCCAAATTATTTATCTCTGTCGGGTGAGCCAGTTTGGCACCCAGTGTACTCAAGAAAAATTGCTTAATAATAAAACCCTCAGAACTATTGCACCAATTTTACCAAGTTGGGTTTTTCCGGGGACGATTATCCAAACATAACGGTGTCCCTTGTGTGTTTGTCTATTTCTTTCAAATTCAGGCACAAAAGGACCTTCTAGAATATCCATATCATCACTGTTGTCTTCAGGAGGAGGAGGTAGAGTGAGATCCCTTACTTTTCTAAGGGCAACATGTTCATCGAATTTTACATCCTTGCTAACTTCAACTTTCCTTTGACCAGAAATATATATTCTAAATGCTTTATAATCTTCACTATATCCAACAAACTTACCTTTTTTTCCTGTAGCTTCTAGCTTGTTTCTTTTATCCTTCGGCACATGGAAGTATACAAGGCAGCCATAAATACGGAGATGACCAATATCGGGCTTGACACCAGTGAATACTTCCTCAGGAGTCTTGTTGTCCAAAGCTTGATGAGGCAACTTGTTTTGAACATATACTGCTATATTTGTTGCTTCAGCCTAGAGGAATTTTTGCAGCTTTTGATCATGGAGCATGGCTCAGGCAACTTCCACAATGGACCTATTCTTTCTCTCAGCCACTCCATTTTGTTCGGGGGTGTAGGGCACAATGGTCTCCTTCTTAATTCCTTCCTTCTTGCAAAAGTCTATAAATTCATTTGAGGTGTATTCCCCGCCGTTGTCGGACCTGGAGATTTTTATTTTCTTCCCTGTATGATTTTCAACCAAATCCTTGAACTCTTTGAACATTTCAAATGCCTCATCCTTGTGCTTCAAATAGTATATCCATGTCTTTCTTGAGAAATCGTCGATGAAGGTGATGTAATAAAGATGACCCCCAAGAGAATGCACAGGCATTGGACCACATATATCAAAATGAATGAGATGAAGAATTTCTTCCGTCTTGTTTTCGCTAGAGGGGAATGGTCCCCTTGTCTTCTTTCCACTTGCACACCCAGGGCATACTCCATCATGTTGAGCTTGAACATCGGGGATCCCAGAGACCAACTTCTTCAATTTTGGAAGTGCATCATAGTGTAGATGGGCCAGCCTTCGGTGCCACAACTCGCTTTGAAGATTTGTATTATGGACCTGTTGATCACTAGAGTGATTCCTGATGATTATATGAAGACTCCATGCCCAAGGATGATCCAAAGGACACTTGTACCATCAGATATCATCAGTCAACAGAGTTTTTAAACTCTACTTCTATTTCTCATCATCTTTCTTGTACCCATATTCCACACCCTGCGGGGAATTGTAATAAGTGATACTAGTAATGATGAGTTTTGAGTCTGTAACAGGCCTAGGATGTTGGGACTTGATCAACAAACGAGTACACCTTGGAGTGTTTTTTTACTTTGTTAATTATCCTTTCTTTTTTAGAGGCGGATAATTTTCTAGGTTTTTTCACTCACTTTTACCCGAAAGTCAAGGTGATGGTTCAAAGGTTGAGCCCCTAACACATCTTAGTGTCTAGAGTCGATGTATATTACCATACTAGATCACACAAAAAATTTCGTGGAATTTAGTTAGGTCTAAGTAGTCATTTTTTATTTTTTTAGATTTTCCGCACTACGGAAATTGCAATAAAAATTGTATTTGTAATGTAATAAGTGATGTCTAGAGAAGTTGTATGAGGTATGAATAATAAAATTTGCACCTCTCACCCTCAACTTTCTACCATGACACACTTTTGGGGGTTAAAAATGTGTTTTGAATCCTCAAAACTCACTTTTCCTAAGTTTAGTGGGAAATTTAACAATTAATTGAGCGAAAAATTAAATAAATGGAGAAAAATAAGTATCCACAGATGCTAAATGTTGTGGAAATGAGGTGGAAAATTATGGAGGAGTTAAAGGGAAGTCCCAAGGTGACGCAGACTCCTAAAATCAAGGAAAAGACGTGCTCAAATTAAATCGAATTTGTGAAGTTAATGCATATTTGGGAGGATTTGAAAGAATATTTGGTGGAGATTTTTGTGGGAAATTGCCCCCACATGGGTTACCACCCATCTACATCTGTCATTCCATCATAAAATTCGAATTTGGCACACAGGGGAAGAAGAAAATGATGCCCACTTGCCAGAAATCGATTTTTACACTCGGCATTGGAACTCCATTCAACTAATTCGAATTTCTCTTTAGGATTGTCACCTCATGCCACTTGTTTAATCACTCTACATTGGGATTTTCTCCCATCTCTCTATATAATAGAGCCATGGGCTCTCATATTGTATCATTGTCTACTAGCTCTTGTGCTTGCGGAAGCGTTGCTACTTTGTACACTTTTCAAGAATATCAATAAAAAGACTTTGGGGGTCCATTCATGGGTGTTCTTCCTTTGGAGCATGGTGCATTGTGAGCTATTGGTATAATCTTTTTATGCTTTGAATTATTTCATTTTCCATATATTCTTGTAAACTTGCTAGTGCACAATTATCTTGTATTAGCATTTGATTTGAAAGTAGGTTCTAGAGTTTGAAAGTTCTAGTTTATTTTCAAAGGAATTTCTAGAAGTTTCAATTCATTGTTTGCTTATCTAAATCTATATGGATTAATGTTTGATTTGAGTATTGTAAAAGAATTTTTGTTAGATCAAGCATGTGGGGAAGTCTTTGGGAGACCAACCCACTCTTGGAGCACCATTTAAATGAACTCTCATTTGTTATTTGGATTCATTTAGTTTATCTTACGAAAATTGTTTTGCAGAGATTCGTTTGGGCATAACTTGTATACAAACAATTATTTAAAAAAAATATAAAAAATTGACATAATGCTTCATTGATTCATTTTAGCTATTTGAGAGATTTTTTAAACTAAACCAAGTGATGGGTTTCACTCCCATCACTTGATTTGGTTTCTTGTACATTATTTGTATTTTATCTAATTGTTTTTATATTCTCTCTACAATAATTTGTTTCTTGATCTTGCAACCCATAGGTAGAGTGTTTGTGATAAGATCATCAAGAAAGGATCACACAAAATCTAACACTTTTCTTTGTAGGACCTCTCTACCCTTTCAAAGTTGATACTTTTCGGCAAGGCCGTGGGCTTTTGAGGAGGATTGACTATTTGTTTTGTGCAACATTGCATTCACCTTTGAAGGCTAAGCCTTGGGGCACAAAGAGACACTTAACCTTTTCAATCTTGAGAGCTTTCTCATTACACTTACTTCATTTTCTGAATTTGAGTTTCAAGAAGGAAATCTAGAGCTTGAGAAGTCCCATTAATTGTAAAGACTCCTCTTGAAGATTTACTTGAGACTTCTTCAAGGATTCTCATCTTGTAACATCTAATAAAATCTCAGTTTTTCTTGTGGGAGCTTGGGTTTTCACCTAAGACATTCTTTTCTCTTTTTTTGCAAAAGGAGGAACATGTGGGTGGTTTGATTTTGAGTTTGTTTTATAAAATTTCATCTTGCATGTTTTAAAATTAGCACAACATCACCTTCACAAGCTAATTTTTTGAATTTTCTTTTTGTTACTTATTTTCATGCTTTGCCATTTCAAGTTTAGCTTTCAAGTACAATTCTAAATCTTACTTTTGGAAGCAATTTATTTTATGCAAGGCATCTAATTTCAAGTAGCAAAGTTTAACCATTTGCTTCATGTTGGCCTCACAATAGGCTCATTTTTTACATGGTCATTTATTCAAGTTATTTGCTCATTTTGCAAGCACATAAATTTCAAGCTTCATTGCTTTAGTTGGTTATTTGTTTATCATTTGTCAAAGCAATTATTTTGAATAACTTACAATCTTATATGTTCATAAAGCTTATGTAACTTGCATTATCTTGAACAACTATCCAAGTTACCTTTTTGAACACATTTCCATTTTCTTAAAGAAAAACATTTAATAATCTTATTTAATTCATGTGCAAGCTAATTTCCTTTTCCAATTGAGTATACATTTTGCAAATTACTTTGAACACTATTTCCATTATATTGAATGCATTGGAAATCTCTATTTGGAAAACTTATTTGCATACCATATTAGGCATTTTAGTATAGTTGCATCCTCACTAAAATTAACCTCCAAGCATAAGCTTGGTCGATAGAGAGTATACAAAAAAGGTTTTCTTGAAAAGTTCTTCTATCTGGTATGAAGTAAGGTAAAAGCGTTGTGACCCTGCAGTTATGAAGGTGGCTTGTCCTCTTGTAGGAACGAGTGCACACGTTGACTCGTAAGACTCAGGGGACGGGTATTGTTAATGACACCTCTGTGTTCTCACCCCCTCTTTCTTACAATGACCCCAATTTTTACCCTTTGGTAAAAGTTCAAGAGGAAGACTTCTCACCTAGATTAGACATTTTAGATTAAAAATAACCAAGATTAATTATATCCAAATATAGTATAATCACATCTCATGCTAATACATCTTATGTTTTTACTTGCAATTGTCCATTCTACTTGTCATTGTTGAATATTTTATGTTGGCAAACATTGTTGCATTTTCCTTTTGCAAGTAGAACAATAATTGCTTTTCCTTTTGCAAGATATCTCTATATGCTTTGGTTTAGGCTTTGATTATATTTTGAAAACATTTTATATCTTGTATCAGTTATCATGCTGACATCTCTGTTTCCATTTCAAGATTGCTTTCCTTTCATTGTTGGAAGCATTCTACTTTTGTTTTGAGCAAATGTATCTTTCATTTATGTTGAACAATTTATCTTAAGGCACTGGTTTTTATGGTTTTATCATGTTAATGATTTTTATTGTTCATATCATATTTTGCTCATAATTCTTAAAAGTAATCCACTTTCACTTTAACACCTCTCCTAGAACCTCACATTTCTTTAACTTAGTTTTCCATTTAGGGACCACCCCCCATAGCTAACCTAAGAGATAGCTTAAACGAAGAGAGGAGATTTAGTGTGACAACCCCTTCTCTTAGTTCCCTGCCACCAACCACACCTTGTGGGGTTGAAGGCTTTTTCTCACTGACTTGTAAGTAGGTGTAGGCGATAGGATTAACATTTTTGGCGCCGTTTTCGGGGACAAGTTTTCTTGTACCTAGGAAATCGACTAACTTTTGGTTTTTGCATGTTGGATTTTAGAGTTAGATTCTTGTTCAAGTGGCAACTCCACTTATTTCATTTTCTGCAAGGATTTCTGTTTGAAGCTTGCTTCTTGTAGACTTCTTGCTAATCTTGGACAAGAGCCTCTCTCTGGTATCCATTTGCTCTTTCAGGATCAAGTGAGCATGACATCATGAATGCTTTGTTCGCCCCTTGTGATTTTTCTAACATTTCAGGCTATTCGAATTTTATTTCGGATGAAGCCATTGAGGCTATTGAAAAGTTGACTAGTTTTCTAGGTGACAATGCCACCAATATTGAAACTAACCTTAGGAATTTCACCTTTGTGTGAGCAAATGGTCCCATGATATTAACCACGAGGATGTTAAAATGAGACTTTTCATCATTTCATTAGATGGCGATGCTATGGATTGGTTCATAGACTTACCTGCTAACAGTGTTTATTCTCTAGAATCAATCATTGATGCCTTTGAAGAAAAATATGGAGATGAAAGAAAGATCAAAGTGAAAGGTGATGAGAATGATAAGGATCTCATCAAGGAGTTCACTCAAATGATTAAAGATATGCAGCTCAACCAAGCTCAACTCATTATGACCATGGAGGTAAATCATGCACAAGCAATAAAGGTCATGGAAGTAAATCATTTTGATAAGATGGCCACTCTTCAAAATAGGTTGCTCGCCATGGAAGAAAAACAAGTGCAATTAATCAACACCATGGAAACAAATCATGGCAGGGAAATAAGTGTCATGAAGGCTAATCAGATCACTTTTCATAATAGGCTAGAGGAAATGGAAAGATTACAGGGACAAAAATTATAGCTTAGGACAGATGACGGATGGGAAAAGAACAAAGAAACAAATCACAAGCCTCTCGATCCACTGAAGCAATCTTCATCTCACTATGAGGAGGTCATTTACTCCATTGAAAAATGGCTAATTGTTGGAGACTTGGATAGCAAGGAAACTGAGGGTAATCAGGTTTATACTTAAGAGATTGATCCATCACCCATGTCAGAGCAGAAGCAGAATCGAGAAAGGCAGGGCACAAAAGTCTTGGATACTTCAAATTTTCCATCTGAGCATCTTCAAGATCGAGCAAAAAGGTCTACTTTGATTGCATCCACATCAACATTACAATCTATTAAGAAAAAAAGAAAAAAAGCGAAAAGGATTTGGTAAATTTGATGATCATGTACAATACAGTGTTAGCACAGATCAAAGTCCTAAGATATTCAGAATTGGATAGGGCACATCAGAAAAGCAGCCCATGGATCTACCTAAAAGTACGCAGGTTCTCAACATGAACTTCATTGAAGACATCTGATGCCATGGGGCATTTCTTTTGTATCATATTTCTAACCTTATTCTCGTCATTTTTTTCAATTAAGCAGTTTCATTTCATGAATAAATTGTCATTTATGCTCTTAGAATAAATTTCCATTTCTTCATTTCTGTACTTGATTTCATGTGATGATATTTTGAATGGATACTATTGATGTATGTCTTTTGTCGGTGGATGCAGATTCCAGGTTCTTGCACATTATCACTTCCTATCAAGCATGCATCCCCATATGGAGCCAAATGTTGACCACTGGAGTGGCACCTGATGATTATAAGAAAACTCCATGCCCAAGGATTATCCGAAGGACACTTGTACCATCAGATATCATCAATCAACAAAGTTTTTAAACTCTACTTCTATTTCTCATCATCTTTCTTGTACCTAAATTTTACATCCTACCTATAATAGGCCTAGGATATTGGGACTCGATCAACAAACAAGTACACTTTAGAGTATTTTTTTTACTTGGTTAATTATCCCTTCTTTGTTAGAGGCAAATATTTTTCTAGGTTTTTTCATTCACTTTTTGACCCCAAAGCCGGGGTGACGGTTTGAAGGTCGAGCCCCTAACACATCTTAATGTCTAGATTCGATGTATATTACCATACTAGATCACACGAAAAATTTCGTGTGATTTGGTTAGGTTTAGGTAGTCATTTTTTAATTTTTTAGATTTTTCGTACTGCGGAAATTGCATTAAAAATTGTATTTGTAATGAAATAAGTGATTTCTAGAGAATTTGTATGGGATATGAGTAATAAAATTTGCACCTCTCACCCTCAACTTTCTATTATGACACACTTTGAGGGGTTAAAAATGTGTTTTGAACCCTCAAAATCCACTTTTCCTAAGTTTAGTGGGAAATCTAACAATTAATTAAGCCAAAAATTAAATAAATAGAAAAAAAGAAATATCCACACATGCTAAATGTCGTGGAAATGAGGTGGAAAATTATGGAGAAGATAAAGTGAAGTCCCAAGGTGACGTGGACTCCTAAAATCAAGGAAATGACATGTGCTCAAAATAAAATCAATTTTTTGGCATTAAATGAGAAAGTTGCTTACTTGGAAATTCGAATTTGTTAAGTTAATGCATATTTGGGAGGATTTGAGATTTGTAAGTTACCACCAAATATATGTTCATGAAACTTATGTATCTTGCATTATCTTGAGCAACTATCCAAGTTATTTTTTTGAGCGCATTTGCATTTTCTTGAAGCAAAGTATTTAGTAATCTTATTTAATTCATGTGCAATTTAATTTCCTTTTCCAATTGAGTTTACATTTTGCAATTTACTTTGAGCACTATTTCCATTATATTGAATGCATTGCAAATCTCTATTTGGAAAACTTATTTGCATACCATATTAGGCATTTTAGTATAGTTGCATCCTCACTAAAATTAACCTCCAAGCATAAGCTTGGTCGATACAGAGTATACGAAAAATGTTTTCTTGAAAAGTTCTTCTATCTGGTATGAAGTAAGGTAAAAGCGTTGTGACCCTGTAGTTATGAAGGTGGTTTGTCCCCTTGTAGGAACGAAGGCACACGCTGACTCGTAAGACTCAGGGGACGGGTATTGTTAATGACACCTCTGTGCTCTCACCCCCTCTTTCTTACAGTGACCCCAATTTTTACCCTTTGGTAAGAGTTCAAGAGGAAGACTTCTCACCTAGATTAGACATTTTAGATTAAAAATAACCAAGACTAATTATATCCAAATATATTATAATCACATCTCATGCTAATACATCTTATGTTTTTACTTGCAATTGTCCATTATACTTGTCATTGTTGAATATTTTATGTTGGCAAGCATTGTTGCATTTTCCTTTTGCAAGTAGAACAATAATTGCTTTTCCTTTTGCAAGATATCTCTATATGCTTTGGTTTAGGCTTTGATTATATTTTGAAAACATTTTATATCTTGTATCAGTTATCATGCTGACATCTCTGTTTCCATTTCAGGATTGCTCTCTTTTCATTGTTAGAAGCATTCTACTTTTGTTTTGAGCAAATGTATCTTTCATTTATGTTGAACAATTTATCTTAAGGCACTGGTTTTTATGGTTTTATCATGTTAATTAGTTTTTATTGTTCATATCATATTTTGTTCATAATTCTTAAAAGTAATCCACTTTCACTTTAACACCTCTCCTAGAATCTCACATTTCTTTAACTTAGTTTTCCATTTAGGAACCCATAGCTAACCTAAGAGATAACTTAAATGGAGAGAGAATGAATTTAGTGTGACAACCCCTTTTCTTAGTTCCCTACCACCAACCACACCTTGTAGGGTTGAAAGTTTTTAATCACTGATTTGTAGGTAGGTGTAGGCGGCAAGAGTAACATGACCATAGCTAGAAGAGGTCTTCTAGTGATTCTATAGAGTCCTTCAAGCCTATTTCCCAATGTGAAGGCATTTCTCATGCAGGATTCAGTAGGCCAAGTAAGTATTTTTCCTTTAATGAATGCAACCCTCATTCATTTATCCTCCGACAGAGTTGCGGGGGAGCGCACCCCCCCCTTGAACCCGCTCTCGAACCGCGCTCCAGGCAGGAGCGGCTCGGGAGCGCGCTCCCGAAATCGCTTCTGTTCGGGAGCGATTTCGGGAGCGCGCTCCCGACTAAAAAAATTTCGCTCCCTGCCAATTTTGGGAGCGCTGTTGGGAGCGTCGCTCCCGGAGTGAAATTAAAAACCCGGGAGTGATCGCTCCCGATCGCTCCCGACCTTTAAAAAATCGCTCCGGGAGCGAATCGGGCTGCGTTGGGAGCGTTCCGGCGGAAAAAGAAATCTGCGGACGCCAAAAAATTATCAATTTAAAAAAAAAAATGTTTTAAAAGCCCAATGGGCCAAAAAACATTTCATTATCACTTGAATGAGTTGAGAAGAGCTGGAGAGCAAGAGCAAAGGAGCGAGGAGCAAGGAGCAAGCCTGCAAAGAGGTAAGTAACTTAGTAATTTAGTTAGTTTAGTTAGTTTAATTTAGTTAGGTAGTAATTTAGTTAGTTTAATTTAATTTATTTAGTTTATTAACCTTATTTAGTTTAAAAATCATGAATCTAAATTAAATTAATAAATTAAATTTATTAATCTAAATAAATTAAATTAATTTGCAGATTCAAAAACCTACAAATATCAAACACCATGGACCTGGCTATATTTCTTGGCATTTTCCTCTTCTTGGTCCCTTTTATGGTTATTATGGTGCTGGAGAGTAGGAAACGGAGGGGCCAAACTGAAGAGGGGGATGAAGAAGCTGGAGAAAGTCGAATTGATGAAAACCCTGGTGAGGAGGAGCTGGAGGAGGGTGAACATGACCCTCAAAAAACTAAACAAGACCAAACCCCATTGTGGAAATATGTTAACAGGGCTGAAACAGGGAGAGGGGGTGGAACCACTAAATTTCATTGCCCCCATTGCAACAATGATTACACAGGTTCATACACCCGTGCTAGAAGACACCTCTGCGGGAAAAGGCCATGGGATGGAGACAAACAAATAGGAATCAAAACTTGTCCAGCGGTGTCAGCAACGGATAGAGCCAAATACATAAGGGAAGAGGAGGAAGCCCAATACAAATCAAAAAAATCAAGGGGTTTCTTTGAACCAAGATCACAATCACAAAGAACTCCTTCAGCATCTTCCCAAGGCAGTGGATATGGAGGCACAAGGTCATCAGCTTTAAGGCGTAGAACCATATCTGATTTCCTTGATGAGGGGTGTAGGAATGATGTGGATTCAAAGGTTTACAGGTTTCTCTATGTATGTGGGATACCATTCAATGTTCTTCGCTCACCTTATTGGCACGAAATGGTTTCTGCCATAAATGATGCCCCTAAAGGATACAAGAGCCCTAGGTATGACAAGGCAAGAACCGTTGGCCTTGATCATGAAAAAGCAAAAATATCACATTCTTTGAATAGAATGACAAGTTCTTGGACTGACCATGGGTTGTCCATTATATCTGATGGATGGACAAATGTAAAAGGCAAGCCATTGATAAGTGTTCTTGCTGTGTCTGTTAGTGGTCCCATCTTTCTAACTGCACATGATTACTCAGACAAGTTCAGGACCGCCATCAACATTGCAAAAGCATTACTTGGAACAATTGACCGTATTGGGCCATACAATGTCATCCAAGTCATCACTGATAATGCTCCTAATTGTAAGGTAGCGGTAGCAATTATTGAGGATAAATACCCCAACATATTTTGGTCTGGATGTTTGGTTCACACATTGAACCTTCTGATGCATGATGTTGTCAAGAACAAAAATGCACAATACCAATGGATTGGTGATTTGTACAAGAAAGGCAAACAAATGATAAAATTTATTACAAATCATAGCAATACCCATGGCCTTTTCCGCAGTCACTCGAGATTGGAGTTGTTGAAGATTGCGAAGACCAGATTTGGTAGCTATTACCTCACCTTCAGGTGCCTTTTGAAGGTAAGAGAGTCATTGGCTAGCATGGTATCAAGTCCACATTGGCAGGTATTAAAGGAAAGGGCTACAAATGCAGCTGACAGGCAAGGTTTTGAACTGGTGGAGGAGGCCGCTCTTGATGGTCAGTTTTGGACAAGTGTGAGGCAAGTATTGGATTTCACCAAGCCCATTTATCACATGATTCGGTTTGCAGATACAGACAAACCAGTGATTGGCGAGGTGTATGAGCAGATGGATACCATGTTGGGGCAAATAAAAGATATTGTTCATAACAGAGATCCCGACTTGTACAAACTGATTCACGATTGTGTGTGTGAACAGTGGAATAGACTTAATCTTCCACTACATTGCTTGGCGTATATCCTTACGCCAAAATACTACTCTACATCTTGGTTGGGCCAACCTGCACCAGGGGGTGGGATTAGGACCAAACCCCATTTAGATGCAGAGGTAACTAGAGGATATTTGGAAGCATTAGAAAAGTTGATACCTGACAGGGAGGAATGTGCAGCTGTGCGCCTTGAAATAGGCAAATACTTCAGTGGCACTGGTTTGTATGGTAACTTCCATGCAATGGACGACAGAGATAGATTTGATACTCTCACATGGTGGGAAACATATGGCGGCCAGGGACTTTTGCCAAAATTGGCAAAAAAAGTTCTTTCACAGGTTGTAAATACTTCTTCTGCAGAGAGGTGTTGGAGCACCTACAGCTACATACATAATGTGAAAAGAAACAAACTCAATGAAAACCGAGCAGAAAGCTTGGTTTATGTGCACTACAACTTGAGGTTGTTGAGTCATTACTGTGATCGGGCTTATGAGGATCCCACATATAAAATTTGGGACAATCACCCAGAGGATGACAATTTGGAGGATGGCCTTGTACATCTTGAAGAATTGGAAGAGGAACTTGTAAGGGATGAAGATGAAGCAGTTGCAGCAGCCATGCCACCTCCACCTCCACCATCCAGTAGCAGTGCTCGAGGTTCAAGTCGTGTTCCTTTGTTGTCGCCACCTCCATCTACACCCTCACCTGGAGGTTCTAGTTCTGGTCGTCGGTCTGTGCGGGAGACTCCTAGAAGACCACCACGACCTGCTCATACTCCTGGAGACTCTCGTGGCAAGGGCCACATGTAGATTTACAGTTTACTTGTCTTTTTTAGTTTCTATTAGACTTTAGTTTTCATAGCTGTTGAGTTTTGAGTCCTTGACTCTTGACTCTTGACTCTTTCATATCATAATGATATTTTTTGTAAACAATATATCATTGTGACAATGAAAATTTGAAGTTTGAAGTTGGGCCTTGGCAATTATAACTCATTGGTAATGATTGTGAATTATGAATATGATGCTTCGTGAAAGACTAAAGTTGTTTCATTTCATTTCATTATTCATGTTTCATTTTATAAATGTTATGTTTCATTTCATTTCATTATTCATGTTTCATTTTATAAATTTATAACATTTCATATCATGTTAACAATTAGAAGTTAGGACTTAGAAATATCTAAGATATTACTTCTTGTAATGGTTAAACTTAGTTACTTAGCTTACAAGTACAACTTTGGTGATCAATGATGATAAATGTTATTGAATTTTCAATTTTGAAAGCTTGAAGTTGAAACTTTAAGATTGAATTTGATGAATCATGATTCACGAGACTCAATATGTTGCAGTTGTAATATGTATTTTACTAACTTGTGGACATGGTTGATGACAATTATAATTTCTAGATGATTGATGTGATATGGTTCAATGATCAATCTATGTTTTTTTATGTCTAATTCATCATTTTACATGTTTTTGTTGACATATATGTATCAAAGATTAAAAAATATAAAAAATATATATATTTTAAAAAAATCGCTCCCGGATTCGCTCCCAAACCGGGAGCTTTTGAAAATGGTCGCTCCCGCTCCCGTTTTCGCTCTCGCTCCCCGCTCCCGCTCCCGCTCCCAAGCAACATTGTCCTCCGAAGCAGATATCGAAACCAAATTCTTCTGCAATCCCAACACATATAATACATCATGAAGCAAGACAGATTCCCCAGAATTCAAATGAAATTTGAGAAAACCAAAACCCTTTACAAGATGAGTGGAATTGTCAACAAGAATAATGTTCAAATTTGTCTCCCTCTCTACCAAATTAGAGAGAACTTCCTTATATCTGGAAATATGATGAGAGGGCCCACTATCAATTAGCCAACTATCCCAAGAATTTGGAGGAGATGAACTAGCTAATGCAGAAATAAGAATATATTTAGATTGATTAGTAGCATTGCCTTCATACTTGGAGTTCCTTGACCTCTTTGGAGGATGATGGTTATCTTCACGATCATCGGGGGAGTTTCTTCTTCTTTCATTCCTTCTTCTATTGTCTCTTCTTTCATATGACTTGTTGTTGTTGAAGCCACAATTATTTTTGTAGGAACTTGAAGAGTTTCTTCTTGGAGCATCTCTCTTTTCGTAACAATCTCGAGCATAGTGACCCTTTCGATGACAATTGTAGCACTCAACATCTCTATGTCGCCTTCTTGAATCCTTGGAATCTCGATTAGATGGAGGAGATCTTCTTCATTTGGATGGGTTTCCCTCTCCTTTCTTTGCATTATTTTTCTTTCCTTGAGCAACGTAGGCAATGGGCTGTCCTCCATTTGATCCTTGAATTCTTTCTCTGGATATCATTCTTGATTCTTCTTGAGTGAGCTTTCCAACAGGCTAATTAAATGGCGGGAAGCTATTGTTGTTGCTTATAGTTGTAATGAAGGTTTCCCAAATGGGAGGGAGGCCTCTAAGAGTTATAATCACCAATTCCCTGTCAAGTGTGGTTTCCCCAATTCTTTGCAATTGATCTCTAAGACGAGATATCCTTATAATGTATGATTGCATGGATTCTCCTTTGTTCATCTTCGTGTCTTTGAGTTGATCTTTCAAAGAGATGATTTCGTTCAAATTGTTGACTTCATACATGTCCTTAGACCTTCTCAAATTTTCAACATATGCAAGTAGATTATCTTGTAAACCATCAACTATAATTTGTTTTTCTTTTAACTCACCTTTCTTATGCTTGTTTTTGATAGCATCGAAAGTATTTTCGGGAGGATGAGGTACTCTTCCTTGAATGAAATCCAAAACATCATTGTTGTCAGCGATGATCTCCAACCTGACTTTCCATGCAGCAAAGTTAGATGAATCACCCAGCTTCTCATGCTCCTTGAAGAAAGAGGAAGACTTTTTTACCAAAGATTATTCCCTTTTCCGATCAACTGCTAGAAAATGGATGCTCTTGCTCTATGTCTATTGGGCTTGTCTTCACCTTAACTCTGTTCCATGTTAAATTTTCATCAATTTGTTCTACGTTGCAACAAGTACTTCGACAATAGCCAATAGCATCCAATCTAACAATTTCACCTCTTCAATTATCCAATGACAGTAGAGCAATAGTAGATACAGAACAATTAGACAAATGCACACTAAAAGACAAGGGACAAGAGACACAAATTTGGTCAATGACCAGGGAAAAACCCTACTAGGGTGAAAACCCTTGCAAATCTTCTATTAGATTGTCTTCAAATGTTCAACAGAGAGAGTACATCATGCTAGAATCAAAGTCAAACTTTGACTAGCTAATATCCAATATCAAACAATCAAATCAGTATATCAATGTCAAAGATGATGAGGAAGAGTCAAATTTGGTCAACTGTCAAATCTACAAAAAGTCAACAACAGTGGATTGATATAACCAGTCAAGTCAACAATGCTCAAATCAAGGTCAAATCTGCTCCAATTTAATGTGGTCAATGCCTAGTCAATGTAGCCTCTTTTGCTGGTCAAGGATTAGTCAAAACAACTCCCAAAACTTTGGTCAAACTTAGTCAATGGAGAGAGAAACATTGTTGTCACAGTGTGCAATTTTTTGCGGTGAAACCAGAAAGTCAACGTCAATCAAACTACTCATAATTATTTGATTCGAGTGTTCTTCAATGCGACCTGCAAAAATTGATTTGTCACCCAAAACTGAAGTCAAATGATGTTAATTTCATCTTGGTCAATGCCCTACAACAGACTTGCAATTTTCCTGCAACTCTACCCAATCAGAAACAACCACTTGTCCTTCGCATGAGAGAGAAAAATCCTTCCAATTTCAATTGTATGAACCAATAGGAATAGGATAGAGAAGATGTGATGTGAGGTGATGAAGTGCCAAATGAGGATGAAGGTCTATTGTATTTATGGGGATGAAAAGACATGTCGTTTGGGCTTCATGAGCATACATGAAGTTGAAGCCGACCTTGACAATTTGCTCATGAGTGGGATTTAATTCAAAAACACACTTCTCCTTGTCCGATTTGAGTGATCTTTATGTCAATTTTGGTTGTCTCGAAGAGAGGAATTTAATGCAATAATTATCTTCATCAAATGAGTTGCCTAAAGTGGAATTTTGACCCTGGTTGCAAAATTTAAAACTCCCTCTCAACTAGGGAGAATTCCACTTGTCCATATTTGTTCATCGATCATCATGTACCATCTCTGCTTGTCTCTACTCATCTCATGCTAAACATTCTCGAATCTAAAGAAGAAGAAATGCTGCAGGGGAGCTTCATCTAGCACCCCGCCTCTATCACCATCGAGGAGACTCTGTTACCACTTGGAATCATCATCATCATCGGAGAGCTATAGCTACCACCTGAACCAAAGACAATGGGCGAGACCAACCTACCCCAAGACTAGGGATCACACTCTATCCCAAAGTCCCTGACAATACGTAAGACCAATTTACTAGAGGTAAGGATCACACTCTACCCCATTGTCCCTAATCATCCATCTCAATGTTGCATTAATCATTATCGGGATAATATCGGCGCGAGGAAAAAATTGTAATTATCGAGAAATAATCGGAAATAATCGGGAAAAAATCATTAGGTACAAAAAATTCATTTTTTTTTTCATTTTTTTAATATCTAAACCATCTACAACATAAAATAAATACATTGACACATAAATATGATAAAAGAACTAATATATGAGATGTTTAATGTCATTTCTAGTGCTAAAATCACACATAACATTGAATCATGTCCTAAATAGTAAGTCCTGACTCCTGAGTCCCAACTCAGCCTCAAAATATCAACAAAAAATATAATGATGTATCTCATAATGTCATAATGTCATATACAATAAAATGAAGAAAATAACTAAAGTCTAATCCTATTGATTTCCTCTGCCCCTCTTGCGAGAAAATGCCACAGGTTTCCCTTTCCCTCTAGATGTAGATGCTGGTGCTGGTGGAGTTGGTAGTGGAGTCTGTTATGCTCTAGAAGTTGAAGAACTAGAAGTAGGAGCTATAGGAGGTAGACCAGATCCTCTACTGGTGGCAGGGGTAGCCCGGGCATGTGGTGTCACCTGGAAACATTACAATCTCCCAGTCCTGAAAAACTGATAAGTCTGCTGCATTTTGAATGAAATCTAAAATTCTACTTTCTCCATATGAAATCCAATGAGGCTGGAACCACTCTCAAACATCCTGAGTCATTTCATGGTAATCTTAAAAATTTAAGTAAAAGGGATGACATTCTCCTTAATCTTCATTTTCATCCTTTTACTTTAAGAATTTAACATTACCATGAATAGCATATCAATACTAGGGCCTAGACTTGATCATTAAGCTGCCCCACTAAAAAATTATTTGTTTCTTTCAAAAAAAAATTGCATTTCGAACATTTAGCATCCCTTATAAAACCTCGTTGCCCCGACTGTGCAAATGATCTCATAAAAAAAACCAAGAAAAACATTATAAAACCTCGCTGCCGGAGACCCCCACGATAATTTTGATTGTTATCGCGATAAATTCGAATTTATTGCGATAATTTCATAAAAATCATGCAAAAAAATTACCCGCGATAAATTCATATAAAAATCGCGATAAAATCGTTTTATCGAAAAAATCGCGATAAAACAATAAAATCGCGATTTTCACAACACTGATCCATCTTAACCCTAAAGAGTCAAATGGTAGAAGACATGCATCCACCAACTTGGGCGAGATCCACCTACTCCAAGTCCCTCAACCCGTTGGCAAGATGGGAGAGGTTATCCCACAGAGTGGGCAGGATGCTAACTAGGGCATACTCTGACTAGGGGAGATCTCAGGTCTCAACATCTTATCAGTCACAGGTCTCTCATCCCCAGGAACCCTATAGCTCTATTCCACACTCGGGGAGCTCAACCAATGGGGGAGAGCACTGCTTAGTGTTCTTGATCAACCCGAACCCTTATTCGAAAGGGTCATCTCAACCAGTCCAAGCTGCTCTTTGAAGACCAAGAACTTCCCTTTCGACAAAACCTTGGTGAGGATATCGGCTATCTGCTCATCTGTCGAAATGTGGAGGAGTCTCACAGCTCCTCTCTGCACCATGTCACGGATGTAATGATATCTGATCTCGATATGCTTGGACTTGTCGTGAAACACAAGATTCTCTGACAAACGAATCCCACTCTTGTTGTCACAATAGATGATTATCGTGTCCAAAACCTACTCAAATAACTCTCCAAAGAGCTTCCTCAACCAAACTGCTTCACAACTTGCAATGCTAGCTACAATATACTCGGCCTCAACAGTGCTAAGGGCTACAGATTTCTGCTTCCTGCTCATCCATGATATCATGGCAGATCCCAGACTAAAACAACATCTGGAAGTACTCTTCCTGTCGTCAACATTACCAACCCAATTTGCATCTATAGATCCACGTAGTCTAATGTTTCTAGCGACATATCTCAAACCAAGGTTAATAGTCCCATGTAGATATCTCAATACATGCTTGGCAACAACCCAATGTACACGGTGAGGATCAGTCATAAACTAACTCAAGGTGTTAACTACAAAACATATATCGGGTTGAGTATTCATGAGAAACATCAGAGAACCAACCAGTTGTCTATACTTAGAAGGGTTTGCTAGGTTTGGTCCAAGGACTTCTCCACACAGTTTCTTGAAATTTATCTCCATAGGTGTAGGCAAGGACTTTCACTCAATCATGCCAAATCTCTCTAGTAGTTTCACTCATTGTTTTACAACCCGCCCGTTTCAACTCCGAATCGGCCGTTTCGAACCGAGTCATCACCATAAACATTGACCCGGCCAGCAACCCGGCTCGGTTGATCGAGTCACATATGACTCGGCCGAGTCATATGTGACTCGATCAACCCGGCCGGGTCCGTTATGACTCGGCCGAGTCAATGAACCTACGGCTGGGCAGCGTAAAACATGAAAAAAATTCACTTTTTTTTGTGATTTTTGGTAAAGTTAAATTCAGTTTATGGATTCCAAAGGGTAATGGTAAATTGTTAAATGCTTTTGGGGTCCATTTCCCCTCCCAAACCCTATTTAAGACAGCCAAATGCTCTCATTCACTCACAGCAGTCTTATGCATTTGAGTGAGAGTCTTCTTTGAGAATTAGTGAGCAGTTCTTGAGCTTGTTTTGGAGCAACAGTGAGGAGTCTTGGAGGAGCATTGTAGCTGGAGTGAGGAGCTTCTTGGGCAGCCATTTGGAGCAGCATTGAGGAGCTGATTCTTGGAGCAAGCTTGAGGAGGCAGTTTGTGCCTAGAGGTATTTTTTTCCACCTCTATAAATCTATTTTTGCTTAGTAAATTTTAGGTGCATATCAAGAAAGCTTAGAGAGTGTTTTTTGTCAAATAAATGAACATTGAATCAATTTTTTTTTTTTTTTCATTTTCAGATTGTTTTCCTAGTCAAAAAATGGCACCTAGAGCAAAAGATCCTGCTTGGGCATATGTTGAAATGGTTGATAGTCAGATGCATTGCAAGTTTTGCCATAGGAAAATTAAGGAAGGTCCTGGGGGGATTCATAGGCTGAAACAACACTTGGCAGGGATTAAAGGCCAAATTACCGCATGTCCCTCTGATGAAATTGAGGAGATTAGAAAGAATTTGTTGGCCAGCTTTGAAAAATTTAAAGAAGATAAGGCTAGGCAAAAAGAGATACAGGATGAAATTGGGAGGAAGAGGGAGATACAAAGAATGATGGCTACCAACCCCCACTATGATTTTGAGGGTTCTTCCTCTATCCCTCAAACTGAGGCATCCAACCCTTTCCGTTATGTTCCTCCCTCTTTTGGTTCTGTTCAAGATAAGGGAAAGGGTAGAATGAAGGGTGATGTGACTATCAAAAGTTATTTCACTCCCTCCTCTCCATCATATGCACATGGTCCTGAAGTTAGTAAAGGTCAAATTCAGCCCACTTTAGATGACCATTGGAAGAAAGAATTGAGGGAGACTGCTTGTGACTACATAGCTAGATGGTGGTATGATGCTGATATCCCCTTTAATGCTGCTCGTTCACCATATTATGAGCCTATGTTTGATGCCATACATGCTGCTGGAAAAGGCTTCAAAGGCCCTACTATGCAAGAGCTAAGGGGGTTTCGTTTGCAGAAAGAAATTCAATCCATTAATGAGTATTTGCAAGAGTTCAGGGACTCATGGGCAAGAACAGGGTGTACCATCATGTCAGATGGATGGACTGATCAAAGAAACCGTACCATCATAAACTTTCTTGTCTTCTGCCCACAGGGAACCATGTTTTTAAAATCAGTTGATGCATCTGATAAGGTAAAAGATGGCCACTTGTTGTTTCAGCTATTGGATGAGGTTATTGAGGATGTGGGGGTGGCTAATGTTGTTCAAATCATCACAGACAATGCCTCTAACTATGTTCTTGCTGGTAAACTGTTAGAGGAAAAACACAAGACCATCTTTTGGACCCCATGCGCTGCACATTGCATAGACCTCATGCTTGAGGATATTGGAAAATTAGATTGGGTCAGAAACACTGTAGATAATGCCAAAAGCATAACAAAATTTATCTACAATCATACATTGGTTTTGAGTCTCATGAGGAAACACACTGGAGGCAAGGATATTATTAGGCCTGCCATCACTAGATTTGCTACACATTTTTTGACATTGCAATCTATGCTTTCCCAACATAGAAACTTGCAAAAGATGTTTTCCAGTGATGAATGGAATCAAAGCAATTGTTCTAACAAACCAGAAGGCAGAGAATTGAAAAGGAAAGTCCATGATGAAACTTTTTGGAGAAAGGCAGCAGAGATTGTGAAGCTTGCTGAGCCACTAGTTAAGGTGTTGCGGTTGGTGGATGGGGAAAGGTTGGCTATGGGCTTCATTTATGAGGCTATGGATCAAGCAAAGGAGCAAATAAAGACAACATACAAGGATAGAGTGGCAAAGTATGGGCCCATTTGGGCAATCATTGATGAAAGATGGAACAATCAACTCCATCGCCCTATACATGCAGCTGGGTATTTTTTGAACCCACGGTATCATTATAAAGCTAAGGAGTCAGGAGCTTTGAGGGGGGAGGTCAGAGATGGACTGGTTGATTGCATTGAACGCATGATCCCATCGGAGTCTGATCAGCTGCAGATACATCAACAGGTCACATCCTTCAGCAATGCAACAGGTACCTTTGGGAAGAACCTAGCAAAGATTGCAAGAGAAGCAGATGAGCCAGGTAAACAAAAATTTCAATTTTCAATTTCTTAATGGTTTTACAGTTTTACTTTTTTTATTAAAGACTAAAGTTTGTTAAATCATTTATAATTTGAAAGTTAGATATAATTTGTAATTTTGTTGAGCTTCAGCCTTCATCTAACTCATAATTCATTACACTCCTATGTTTTTTGCAGCACAATGGTGGGAGGCCTTTGGTGGCCAGTGCCCTCAATTGCAAAAGTTTGCAATTCGTATTTTGAGTCAAACTTGTAGTGCATCTGGGTGTGAGCGCAATTGGTCTGTCTTTGAGAGGATTCACACAAAGAAGAGAAACCGTTTGGAGCAAAAACGGTTGAATGATCTAGTTTTTGTCCAATACAACCTTCGGCTCAGACGGAACCAATTGCTGAACAAAAGACCTGATTCAGATCCCATTGTGTTGGAAGACATTGATCCAACATCAGATTGGGTAGTGGAGAGTCGTCCACCAGAGTTTGATCCTGATGAGGATCTTGATGAACTTGAACTGGAACATCAACTTCAGCCTGTTCAGTTGAATGCAGATCCCGATCCACCAGCCTCAGTCTCACAGCCAGCAAGGAGTAGGACTCCAGTTGTAGGTGCTTCCTCTGCTCAGCCACGACAGAAGCGCAGCCGCATATCTACTCTATCTCAGCTTGCATCTGCTGCACAGCCTGCTAGTGGTACTGGCACCACTTCTACAGTTGCAGTTGGAGACGATGATGATGAGGAGGAGGCATGGGGCCCCTTGTCTGACTCTGATGATGATGATCCAGAGATTGGTCGAGATGATCTTGGCTCCTCTGGCAGTAGCTACTAGCCAGTAGTACTAGTATTGGAGTCTGGTCACCATCACAGTTTACTTTTGTTGTAGAGGCCATTTCTAGCCTCCTTGGTTATTTGTATTTTGTTTTGAGTCTTTGATCATGTATGACAGTTGACTATGTATTGCCATTGGGTACCATTTTGATATAATGGATTGGTTCATGAGCCTACTTTGATCATATGTTGTCTTCCATCTATATTATAATGCTGTGTGTTTGGAAACATGAATGAAAATCTTTAAAATTATGTTTAAAATATTTAAAATTATGTTTTTTTATAAAAAAAATAAATATTTAATGTATTTTTTACAACGACCGAGTCATTGAAATCGAGCCGGCCGAGTCATTACCGAGTCGGAGTCGGAGTCGGAGTCGATCCTCGGCCGAGTCGGAGTCGGAGTCGGAGTCGTAAAACACTGGTTTCACTACATATTTTCCTTGTGAAACGAAAATCTCACCCGACTTTTGCCATACTTCTAGTCCCAGGAAATAGTGCATCAAACCAAGGTCTTTCATCTCGAATTTGGAAGCCAACTTCCTCTTACATTCTAGAATGAGAGGGTCTACACCTGTCATGAATAAGTCATCAACATATAATACCAAAATGAGAGGCATACCTTGGATTGTTTTGAAGTACAAGTTTGGATCAACATTGCTCCTTGTGAATCCCAGCTTTATCAAGTAACTGTCGATATGAGCATACCAAGCACGGGGGGCTTGCTTCAATCCATAGAGAGCTTTCTTCAATCGGCATACATGGGTCTTCCTGTCATGAACTTCAAATCCTGGAGGTTGTTCAATGTACACTTCTTCTTGCAGCAAACCATGTAAGAAAGCGATCTTCACATCCATTTGATGGAGAGTCCATCCTTGACTTGCAGCAAGGGATACTATCGAACGGATGGTTGTATATCGGGCCATAGGAGAAAATATATGATCATAATCTTCTCACTTTTTCTGAGAAAATCCATAGGCTACGAACCTTGCCTTGTATTTTTCGATGCTTCTATCAGTCCCATGCTTGATCTTATAGAGCCACTTGGAGGTTGCCAGAGATCTTCCCTTCAATCTTGGCACAATATCCCATACGTCATTTTTCATAATAGACTCATATTCTTCAGCCATTGCATCCTTCCAGACTTGTTCCTTCACGACTTCTTCAAAGGTACTAGGTTCAACTTGAATCATATTGCTCATAGCCACAACATATGCTTGGTACCTGCATGGCTTCTTTCTTTCTCTGAAAGTTCCACGAGCAGCAACATGTTTCTTGATGCCTTGTAGAGTGTCTTTGAGCCAAAGAGGTCTTTTCCTTGCAGGGGGATCGCATGGAGGAGGATCCAAAGGGTCCATAGGCTCCATGGGATCATCAATGATGTCCTTCTCAGATTCAGGCATAAAAGGACCTTCTAGAATATCCATATCATCACTCTTGTCTTCAAGAGGAGGAGGCGGAGGGAGATCCCTTACTTTTCTAAGGGCAACATCTTCATCGAATGTTACATCCCTGCTAACTTCAACTTTCCTTTGACCAAAAATATATATTCTAAATGCTTTAGAATCTTCACTATATCCAACAAACATACATTTTCTTCTTGTAGCTTCTAGCTTGTTTCTTTTGTCCTTCGGCACATGGAAGTATACGGGGCAGCCAAAAATCCGGAGATGACCAATATCGGGCTTGACACTTGTGAATATGTCCTCGAGAGTCTTGTTGTCCAAAGCTTGATGAGTCACCCTGTTTTGAACATATATTGTTGTGTTTGTTGCTTCAGCCCAAAGGAATTTTGGCAACTTTTGATCATGGAGCATGGCTCGGACAACTTCTACAATGGACCTGTTCTTTCTCTCAGCCACTCCATTTTGTTTGGGGGTGTAGGGCACAATGGTCTCCTTCTTAATTCCTTCCTTCTTGCAAAAGTCTATAAATTCATTTGAGGTGTATTCCCTGCTATTGTCGGACTTGAAGATTTTTATTTTCTTCCCTGTATGATTTTCAACCAAAGCCTTGAACTCTTTGAACATTTCAAATGCCTCATCCTTGTGCTTCAAATAGTATATCCATGTCTTCCTTGAGAAATTGTCGATGAAAGTGATGTAATAGAGATGACCCCCAAGAGAATGCACGGGCATAGGACCACATATATCAGAATGAATGAGATGAAAAATTTCTTTCATCTTCTTTTCGCTAGAGGGGAATGGTTCCCTTGTCTTCTTTCCACTTGCACACCCAGGGCATACTCCATCATGTTGAGCTTGAACATCAGGGATCCTGGAGACCAACTTCTTCAATTTTGGAAGTGCATCATAGTGTAGATGGGCCAACCTTTGGTGCCATAGATCGCTTTCAAGATTTGTATTATGGACCATAGCTAGAAGAGGTCTTCCAGTGACTCTATAGAGTCCTTCAAACCTAGTTCCCAATGTGAAGGCATTTCTCATGTAGGATTCAACAGGCCAAGTAAGTACTTTTCCTTTAATGAATGCAACCCTCATTCCTTTATCCTCCAAAGCAGATATCAAAACCAAATTCTTCTTCAATCCCGACATATATAATACGTCATGAAGCAAGACAGATTCCCAGAATTCAAACAAAATTTTACCGAACCAAAACCCTTTACAGGATGAGTGGTATTGTCACAAAGAATAATGTTCAAATTTGTCCCCCTCTCTATCAAATTAGAGAGAACTTCCTTATATCCAAGAAAATGATGAGAGGCCCCACTATCAACCAGCCAACTATCCCAAGAGTCTGGAGGAGATGAACTAGCTAATGCAGAAATAAGAATGTATTTAGATTGATTAGTAGCATTGCCTTCATACCTAGAGTTCCTTGACCTCTTTGGAGGACAATGACTATCTTCACGATCATCGGGGGAGTTTCTTCTTCTTTCATTCCTTCTTCTATTGTCTCTTCTTTCATATGACCTGTTGTTGTTGAAACCACGGTTATTGTTGTAGGGCCTTGAAGAGTTTCTTCTTGAGACATTTCTCTTTTCGGGACAATCTCGAGCATAGTGACCCTTTTGATGACAATTGTAGCACTCAACATCTCTATCTCGCTGCCTTGAATCCTTGGAATCCCAATTAGATGGAGGAGGTTTTCTTGATTTGGATGGCTTTCCCTTTCCTTTCTTTGCATTGTTTTTCTTTCCTTGAGCAACGTAGGCAATGGGCTCTCCTTCATTTGATCCTTGAATTCTTCCTCTGGATATCATTCTTAATTCTTCTTGAGTGAGCTTTCCAACAAGCTCATCAAATGACAGGAAGCTATTGTTGTTGCTTATAGTAGTAATGAAGGTTTCCCAAATGGGAGGGAGGCCTCTAAGAGTTACAATCACCAATTCCTTGTCAGGTGTGGTTTCCCCAATTCTTTGCAATTGATCTCTAAGACGAGATATCCTCATAATGTATGATTGCACGGATTCTCCTTTGTTCATCTTCGTGTCTTTGAGTTGATCTTTCAAAGAGATGATTTCATTCAAATTGTTGACTTCATACATGCTAACTATCTTATCATACATGTCCTTAGACCTTCTCAAATTTTCAACATACGCAAGTAGATTATCTTGTAAACCATCAGCTATAATTTGTTTTGCTTTTAACTCACCTTTCTTATGCTTGTTTTTGACAGTAGCGGAATCATTTTCGAGAGGCTCAGGTACTCTTCCTTGAATGAAGTCCAAAACATCATTGTTGTTAGCTATGATCTCCAACCTGACTTTCCATGCAACAAAGTTAGATGAGTCACCCAACTTCTCATGCTCCTTGAAGAAAGAGGAAGACATTTTTACCAAAAGATTTTTCCCTTTTTCGATCAGCTGCTAGAAAATGGATGCTCTTGCTCTATGTCTCTTGGGCTTGTCTTCACCTTAGCTCTGATTCCATGTTAATTTTTCATCAATTTGTTCTATGCTGCAACTATTACTTCAACAATATCCAATAACATCCAATTTAACAATTTCACTTCTTCAATTATCCAATGATAGTAGAGCAATAGTAGATAGAACAATTAGACAAATGCACAATGAAAGACAACCAAGAGACAAGAGACACAAATTTGGTCAATGACTAGGGAAAAACCCCACTAGGGGGAAAACCCTTGCAAATCTTCTTCTATTAGATTGTCTTCAAATGTTCAGCAGAGAGAGTACATCATCCAAGAGTCAAAGTCAAAATTTGACTAGCCAATATCCAATATCAAACAATCAGATTGATATATCAATGTCAAAGATGACGAGAAAGAGTCAAATCTGGTCAACTATCAAATCTGCAAAATGTCAACAGTAGTTGATTGCCTTAACTAGTCGAGTCAACAACAGTCAAATCAAGGTCAAATTTGGTCCAATTTAATTTGGTCAATGCCCAGTCAATGTGGCCTCTTTTGCTGGTCAAGGATAAGTCAAAACAACTTCCAAAACTTTGGTCAAACTTAGTCAATGGAGAGAGAAACACTGCTGTCACAGTCTGCAATTTTCTGCGGTCAAATCAGAAAGTCAATGTCAGTCAAACTGCTCAGAATTCCTTGATTTGAGTGTCCTTCAATGCGGTCTGCAAAAATTGAATTTTTCCACCCAAAACCGAAATAAATGATGTCAATTTCACCTTGGTCAACGCTGGTCATTGCCCTGCAACAAACCTTCAATTTTTGGCAACTTGGTCCACTCAGAAACAACCACCTGTCCTTCACATGAGAGAGAGAAATCCTTCCAATCTGAGTTGTACGAACCAATAGGAATAGGAGAGAGAAGATGTGATGTGAGGTGATGAAGTGCCAAATGAGGATGAAGGTCTCTTGTATTTATATGAATCGATGAGGGTGAAAAGACATGTCGTTTGGGCTTCATGAGCCTACATGATGTTGAAGCCGACCTTGACAATTTGCACATGAGTGGGTTTTAATTCAAAAGCACACTTGTCCTTGTCTGATTTGAGTGATCTTTATGTCGATTTTGGTCCTCTCGAAAAGAGGAATTTAATGCAATAATTATCTTCATCAAATGAGCTATCGAAAGTGGAATTTTGACGCTAGTTGCATAACATAACAGAAGAGTGTCGCGTCACCCCTCTTTCCCTTTAGAGAGTGACGTTGGGCACCATTGAGATGATGTTTTGGTATGAAGGCACCTTGGAGGCATGCCGATGATCTAGGAGCTACATCTTCGGGTACAAAGCAGTTATTGGCCCACATAACACTTGTTGCATTTAAGATAATATAGAGAAGATAATTTTATTAATGTCCTCGGGTGACCACAAGAGTAGGTCAATGAGACTAGAATATACATGCGATGTAAATACAAGACATGTGGGAGTGAAAATGCAACTCCATTGTAACTTCAAAGCTAACAAGGCTAAAATATGACTAAAATAAGACTAAAGTGAAGTAAAAGTATAATCAAAGAATGTATAAAATCGCATGAAGTGACCAAAAATGAGAGATACGAAGTATGTCATTGCTGCACTATGTAACTCCAAAGAAGCAAAAGGGGAGTTGAAGATGAGGTTAATGAAGTCAACATCTCCTGATTCTGATGGTCGATGGTGAGGGAGGCGAGCAATACAATCTCTCGCTGCCTAGGTCCTCTAGAATCGTCGGGAAATCCAATTGTATGATATTGGGGGAGTAGAGGAATTTATGGCTCATTTGGAGGATGATGTCATAGTTGAGGAGGCCTTTCTCCCACACGTGTGGGAATTTATGGCATCTTCTGTTATGTTTTTGAGCCATGAAGTTGGCTTGTAACCTCTATCTTGTGGAACACTTAAAGTAAACTTGTAATTAGGGCCTTGTATTTTTTGTAAAAATGAGGGAGTTAGGTCTCATGTAAGTAGAGATGAATCCACTCATTTTCATTTCATCATCACACCTTTTATCCTTTTCCTCTCCAAGAGAATGCGAGCTAGTCTTTTTCGCTACTATGGGCAAGATATGATCTTTTTGTGGTGTGACTTTCTTGGGGATTCAATTTTTGTATGGATATGTTATTTTGGGATTGAAAAAGGTGCCTTTTGGAAAATTTTATAAGTTTAATACTTAATCAGTGATAATTTACATGTTGAATTTATGAAGTAGGGTTTCTATTTGTGCCATGACTAAATGCTTAACTATTGTTGGGATCTTGCTACATTATTGCATGTAAATTTGTTCTTTTTAAGGCCTATAAGGAAACTCTGAATGTGTATACCTTATATTTAATTTCTCTCCTCACAAGAATAATAGTTAGGGTTTTAAAAGTGGATGCCCTAGTCATCCCCCCTTACTCCATCAAAGTCTTTCCCTTGAAATTTAACCCTAAAAGACTCCATTAAACCCTAGTAGCATAAGGCACTAATTGTTGCTATGTTGATCATCCAAAAATTTTACTAAAACTCATCTTCTTTCTCTCACTCCTAGAAGTCTAGGGTTAGCCACTAGGGTTTCTAGGGCAGATTTATGCATAAGAGTGAATTTCGTGTGGATGTTTGTGGCTTATAAAGCATAAATTAGGATCTGGATCCATAAATTATGTGAAGGAAAAATTTAGGATAGGGCATGGTTGATACCTCCCATTTAGGGTTGATGTCATTTGTTTTTTGTTGTTTATCCATACCTAACAACGACGAAAATGAATACCCTAATCAAATCTTAGTCTCTATTGAAAGATCTTTGATTCTTTGTTGTTGAATATCATTTGAGGATCTTTTATTGGGCTACTATATGACATTGTATGCCTTGTCATTACATATCTATCAAACCTAACTTATAGCAACCTTGTCTTTGGTCTAGGCATAGAGTATTTGAACCCTAGTATAGAATATCTAGGTCTTTTTAGGCCTTGTCGGAACTCTATCCAATATTATAAACCTCTTATCTATCACCTTGAGCCATATATTATAATATTCTTTAGGTGATCTAGGGAAGCCTCCTTTGTGGTTAATTACCGCTAAAGAGTAGGAGAAGGGTTTTTGAGGTAATAGTGGCAACCCTTTCTCTTGTTGCCATAAGGTCTGGCCCTGCCCAATGAAGCTTTGCATCGAGCTTGCTAGATTTTGTGGCAACAATAATCACATGTCAAAATGTTGTGGGTCGTGGTCCTTGCTACGTGATGTCCACCACATAGCCCTTAATTAAATTCATCCATTGACTTAGATTCTACACATCAAAGGATCCATCCTTCTAGATTTCTCCATCCCGAGCCTTGATTGTTGAAGCAAAACTTAGAGGATTTTAATCTTAACTCTCTCCTCTTATGATTGGCTAGGTGTTTTGGACATGTAAGTTTCTCAAGATAATAAATAATATCAACATACCATCCATGTTGCTCCAACTCTTTCATCACCATGACGATCATAAGGAAAGTTTCTTCCTTCATTCCCAGGGTAGATTCATCTCGTTTGGTTAATATTTGGGCTAAATCTTGGCCCTTTATCAACTTGGTAGGATTAATTTCCAAATCATATTCTTGAATCTTAGCCACTCATTTTCCTCTAACTCTTCAGCAATCTTGTCGAGCTAATATATCTTTTACCGTTGAGTGGGTAACATAGGTGTCTGCCTTAGAATATCTAACATATGCTTTGAAATCCTTCAATGACTTGAATAATGCATAAGCTTGTTTCTCCATGATGGCATATTTTAGCATGACATCTTGTTAGCCCCTAAATTTGCCCCTTGCAAATTTGGGGCATTAAAGACTAGGACATTTCATCAGGTTGGAAGTTCACAAATAGTTACAGATACAAGCTGGGGGTTGATTCCTAGGGAGACTAGTTGTAGGATTGATTCAGTGATGATTTAGACAGTTTTGTATAGATTGGGGGGAGTTGCCATATTTAGCAGGTCCCCTACTCTAGGAGACAAAGTTCCAAGGATGGTACAATAGTATTGAATACATATTCGAAGTCATTATGAACTTAGGATTCCAATGAGGCTTCTTTAGGTGACATTTCTATTCCCATTTTCCATTATCCTTTCTTTTGGGTTAGCTGTTATGTTGAAGAAAGTGTAACTAGGTTCAGTCTTCATAAATGTACTTTTGATATTTGTGTTTATTCAAGAAAAGAAATATTATTTTTGTTATATTTATTGATGAGTTTCTTGCTCATTGAAATAGGTCTAGCACATGTTAAAGTGCTATAGGTGAGTCAAAGAGTCAAAAGAAAGTTTGAAGACCCTTGAGGGCATGTTACACCATGTATATATTTGTATAAGAGTCAAAGAATATCCCTCCAAGCAAAGACAAATCCTCTCTATGCAACAACATCACCAAAAGGAGCAAAAACGATGAAGAAAACTCAAGTCGGCCTAAGGGAGGGACAGTCCTCTATCTATAGAGGTTGTCCACTCCTCCAACGACAAGCAACTCACCTCTGAAATCAGCGAGCAAGAGAAGTCGAGAAAAGAGTGAAAGAAGCCGAGTATAAGGAGCCTCTAGTGCAGCGAAGAAGGAGAAGACAAGACTGAAGTTTAAGGGGCTGTTCTAAGGGTCAAACACAATCACACGTGCGAGAAAAAGAGGCCTCTCTACAGTCATAACAGCAACAGCATATCAGTCCCATATCTCTCATTGTTTGGGCTAGTAACTTAGGCCTATAAGGCCTCCCACTAGAGCGAAGAAGAGGCTCTCCCAAGCGAAGATAGAAGAAGTCAAATATTCAAGGAAACCACCCACACGTGCGAGAAACTAGGGCTGTTGTGCTGTCACATCAAGCCTACAACTACACATCAAGAAGAAACTCGGTTAGTCAAGAAAAGGAAGGTGTCTCCATAGGTGAAGGATCTCACTAAGTATAAAAGACAAGTATCTCTTCTAGAGCTCACATAAACAAGGTCTATCTCTAGTCGAAGAAGGAAGGAGGACGAAGTGCTGGAAAACAAAGTGCAAGAAGAAGGATTTGACTTGTGCTTGGAGGCTATTCTTGTCAAGGGTCTAGGGTTTGGCATTAATCAATAGAAGCTTCAATAAGAGAAATTTACGAAAGGGTTTTCCTCTCTAAGAGAGAGAGGTTTTGCGCTGGCAGAGAGCCAATATTTTGTGTTCTTGTTTCTTGTATTTTGGTAGCAGTTTGATGAAGTAAACACACATGCATTAATAAGAAGAGAAGAAGATTAAGCTAACAAGATAAATTGTAAAAGTGCTTCACAAATTGTTATCAAGTCTAGAAGAATCCTACTATACATCAATGCCCTAGATTCTTCAACATGGTATCAAAGCTAAGGTGACACATCAAGGAAAGAGCATCTCAAGAACACTCATAAGGTGACTCATCTGAGAAGGACATCTCAAGAACATCTACAAGATTGAAGCATCAAGCCAAGAAGTCTCAATCACATCAATGACAATAAGATCTACTATCTACTATCCATCAAAGAAGACTACTAAGCAAGAAGAAAAGCCTTGTATAAAGGTACCTACAAGAAGAGAAAATCAAAGAGGGACCTACATCAAGCTACACCATCTTCAAAAAGGAAAAGCACTACAAGTCAAGTCATCAAGCAAATCTCATCATCAAGCAAGTCCATTTGAAGAAAGCAACTTGAAGAGCATCAAGATCTAAGGAAGGCAAGCCATCAAGTCTTCAAGAAGAAAGCAAGTTCACTACATCTCAAACTCTATCAAGTAAGTATATGTCCCCTTCTGAATATACCTCAATGTCTTTTTGCAAGGAAAGCAACAAATTGGTTGGGACCACTAACTTCCTTGCATGGAAGAAGAGGACTGATTTACTTCTCAAAGATAATGAACTTCTAGACTTCATCAAAGGGAATATCATTATCCCTGCTAAGGAGCAAACTCAAGCCTTAGCCAAGCGCAATAAGGATGAGACAAGAGCTCAAAGGATTCTAATAGAATCCATCAAAGACTCTCTCATTCTTTATGTCTCCAAATTTGAAACATCAAAAGAAATCTATGATAAACTAATAGAGCTATTCTCGGTAAGCACAGCTGGAGAAGTGATATCTCTACGAAATGATTTGTACAAGATGAAGATATCAAAGGAAGGAATAGCTCCCTACTTCATGAAGATCTTTGAGATGAGGGATTAACTTCAAGAGTTAGGGGAAGTCATGTTTGATAGAGAAATGACAACTGCAGTACTCAATGCTCTACCTGAGGATTGGGGCAACTTCACATCAAGCATATATGCCAAGAAGGAAGCTACCCCACTAAGTGAACTATGGTCTCTATGCAAGATAGAGGAAACTAGACTCAAAGCAAAAGATGATGTGGGATCAAAGGAGCAAGCATTTGCTACCATGGCCAAGAGAAAGGGAAAATTTGGTCCACGAAGATCAAGCAATAGAGATATGTCCAAAGTCCAATGCTTTGGATGCCAAGAATATGGACACTACAAAAGGGATTGTCCTAAACTTAAGAAGGACAACAACAACAAGAGAAAAAGGGAAGAAGCTCATGTAACTCAAGAAGTGAAAGAAGAAGACAAGAAGCAGAAAAAGGAAGATCCTCCAGATCTCTACTATGACTAAGTCAACCTCTTTACTTAAAGTCTTCTTTCAAAGTTTTGAGTAGTATAGGAGCATATAGAAATAGAATAGAATGCATGGTTAAAGATATCTTCTAGAATATAGGAGCATGGTGTAGATATAGCTCAAGATATTCATATAGAAGGAGCATACCTATTATAGGACCAATAAACGAATAATTGATCATGATTAAAATTCTTAGAAGGCCTCCATCATCAAAGCAAGAAACATTTGCAAGATAAGGGTCTTCAAGATCCTCTGATAGAATCTTCAAAAGAAGGTTCATACATAAGGGCAGATGTCTCATTGGGAGTCCCATTTATGGGATTCAAGAAAGGATGATATGCAGGCAAGAGAAGATGAAGCAAGAAAGGCTACACCAATCGAGGAGAACTATCAAATGAAGCCGAGATGATCAAAGCAGAATCAAGATGAGGTATGTATGCATCAAAGTTTAAGTCATGTCATCATATATATTGGGTCATGGGAAAAGTTCTAGAAGCATGATCAAGAATAAAAGGATCTCTTTCACCAATGATATGCTCAAAGGCATGTACTACAATGCAATAAAGGTCAACATGAAGAAGTGCTCCCATAAGGAGTATAAGTTGGTTGACTAATCAATCCAAGAAGAAGCAAATGAAGAAAGAGATCAAGCATGTGAAGAACACCATGGTCACAAAGAATCACTATCTGACAAGATTCATTAACATCTCCCGAAAGAAGGCATGACAACTCTGACAAAGGAAGAAAAAGATCAAAGGACCCTTGACACCTATGAAGGCCTTGGAGATAGTAAGGTGCAGATAATTGATTCAACTCTACAAAGATGTCATGATGAAGAAGCCATCCAGCAAAAGCACCATTTGATGTTGAAGCAATATCAGGATGAAGTCATGAAGGGCTACTAAATCAAAGTATGGGAACAAGCAAGTACAACTAAGCATCCATGTGATAAGTATTCTGAAGCATAGACAAGATGACAAAGGAGTAGCCAGATGACAAAAGGACCTGATATATATCAAGAAGGCCACTTTCCACGAAGGGAGCAATGACATGACAAACCAGGAAGGAAAGTGATCGATGGTCGGTGCCCTACCAAGAAGAAGTTCAAACAAAGACTTCATGACATTGAAGGAAAGAAGGAGATCAAGCAGCTGAAGGACCCATGAAAAAGAAGTTGCTGATGAATGGACAAGTCCCTAGTTAAGAGGGAGTTCTAACAAGTTCCCAACTACAAAGGAGCTTGGGCAAGTTCCTTGTCAGAGGAAACTTGGGCATGTCTTCCTCAATTAAGAGGAAGAGATAGACACAACATTCTTGTCTTCACTTGGGAAGAAAGAATGGGAGGATTGGGTAATCATCTGGCATCCGATACTCTTTGAGGATGTGTAGGGCATCCAAGACAAGAGTAGGCAAGAGGATCGATATTCTTTGAGGATGTGTAGGGCATCCAAAACAAGAGTAGGCAAGAGGACCGATATTCTTTGAGGTTTGGGGACCCAAGGCAAGAATAGTCCTAGAAGGTCATACTCAGTGAACACTCGGGTGGGTATGTACCTTGAGAGACAATGACTAAGGTGTCTATAAGTCATTGGTCTCGCCAACATTGTGCTCTGATCTATTGAGAGATAGAGTTGTCAGTCAAGGCCTTGCTATGGAAACAATGTTGGTTATTATGATGTTATAACAGATGGATTGCAAATCCGGTTTCTCTTGTGTGAATTCTTCAAGATTGAAACATAGCCAAACACCTTGTAATGTGTACGAATACCTCCCTAGTTAAGAGAGAGTGTTGAAGGAAATGTAACTAGGTTCGGTCTTCATAAATGTACTTTTGATATTTGTATTTGTTCAAGAAAATAAAATTTATTTTTATAATATATGTCAATGAGTTTCTTGCTCATTGAAATAGGTCTAGCACATGTTAAAGTGCGATAGGTGAGTCAAATGGTCAAAAGAAAATGTTGAAGACCTTAAGGGCATGTTACTCCATGTATATGTTTGTATAAGAGTCAAAGAATAACCCTCCAAGCAAAGTCAAGTCTCCTCCAAGCATGTGACACCACCAAAGAAGCCATCCGAAGCAAAGATAGCAAGTCGGCTTGCAAACAGTCTTCAAGTTGGCCTAAAAGGAGGGATGGTCCTCTATATATAGAAGTTGTCCACTCCAACGTCAAGCATCCATTCCTCTGAAATCAGCGAGTATAGAAGACGAGTTAAGGTGAAGGAAGAGCAAAGAAAAGGAGCCTCTAGTGCAATGAAGGAGGAAGACGAAATACCGAGCCTTGGAAGTTTGTTCTAGGGCTGAATACAGTCACACGTGCGAAAAGGAGAGGGTCTCCCTACAGTCATAACAACCCTCTATCACAGTCACATAAACTTCATTGTTTGGGCTAGATAATTAGGCCTATAAGGCCCCTCACTCAAGCGAAGAAGGAAGAGGTGAAATCTCACAAGAAATCCCCTCACACGTGCAAAGAAACAGGGCTGCACTACTGTAATAACAGGTCTGCAACTATATCTCAAGTAAGAGCTCGGTTGGGCAAGAGAGAAAGGCCTCCTTATGTGTACTAAGGATCAAGGATAAAACACCTCTTCTAGAGCAAGTGCAACAAGGTCTACCGAGTACCGACAGTTGAAAGAAGAGCGGAGTGCCGGAAGAAGAAGGAGGACGACGTGTTGGGGAACGAAGTGCTAAAACAAGGAAGACTAAGTGCCGGGGAACTAAGTGCAGAAAGGAGAAAGGACTTGACTTGTGCTTGGAGGACATTCTAGTCAAGGGTCTAGGGTTTGGCATTGATCAATAAGAAGCTTCAATAAGAGAAACTTACTAAAGGGTTTTCCTCTCAAGAGAAGAGAGGTTTTGGTCCTGACAGAGACCCAACATCTTGTGTTCTTATTCTTATGTTTTTGGTAGCAGTTTGATGAAGTACACACACATGCATTAATAAGAAGAGGAAGATTAAGCTAACAAGAAAAGTAAAAAGACTCCACAAATTGTTATCAAGTCAAGAAGAATCACACTACACCTCATTTCCCTTGATTCTTCAACAAACCATACTACCACATTCCAACCAATGTCTCACTGAATGATGTGAGTCATCCACGCCACCTTAAATTCATGGATTCCATGCTTTTGAATTTCAATCTGTGGTCATCCTACACTGACACCCATATTAGTGATGGGAAATCGAGTTCGATGATTTCTTTACCTCTATCTGTGTGTTTTTGTGTAGTGAAAATCCATCTCTTGATTAGAATTGTAGGCAGAGGAATCGTCTCCGACTTTTTCCCGAATGCATATGCTTGTATGTTGCATAGCTAACCAACTCAGGTCCCTTTCTGGACTTTGTCCTTGTTTACAACACAGATTCACTGTCATTACGTTTGACCACAACACCAATCTTATCAATGAAAATAATCAAAGGTGTGTACTTCAAACATTGACTCTATCTGGAGGTTTTGCTTTGTCTTTCTCCTAGTAGAAATAACAATCGCATTGCCAAACTGAACCAAACCCTGTAGCTCAAATTCTACAAACATTACTTCACCCTTGCTTCACCAAATTGATCTCCAAAACACCAAGGTAAAATTCCCCATTGCTTGAAATGGCAGCCCTACCTAGGACTACTTCAAAAATATCGGTGAATGCCGAAGGAGACAGGGGTGCTTTGTCTGCTAAGTTAGTGAAATCCAAGCTCTAATGGCACCCCATCTCAATCAAGCATGCATAAGGAAATATCGCTACCAAAAAAATAGGAAGAGCAATCCAAACAATCTTCTGCATCTTCGTGAGTAATCCATATAGCATATTACTTATTGTGAATCCATGTCTTCACTGATCCATGAAGGCAATACACAACAATAACTCGTACACTTTCTCACATTGTTCTCGTCGAGGCCAACTACTTTTAGATGCAGCGCCAAGAATTCCAGATCCCTGTTGTCCTCCTGCAATTTTCCTATTACACCTTTGTTGAAGCTTTGTTGTCCCCTACCTTCTTCATGGTAGTATGACAGGGCTCCCACATGTGGTGGTCTCCCTTTTTTTAATCTAGTCATCAATATGCGGGCTATGCCACGAGTGGCTTCGGCTATTTGACACGTAGGCCCAGGTTTCTCTTGACGGTAGAGGGGTTGGGGTGTGTCCACGACGTTGCAAGGCCTAACAACGTGATGACTAATACGCGGCAAAATCCTGCGACTAAGCGTACTCTTTGTAAAACTTGCGAAATATCTAAATCACGCCTCTTAGTCATGATGGACAATTCATAGACACGAAAAAATCATAACACTCAAATTATCAACTCTCATCTCTTTCATAATCCTAGGTTCTCTCATGAGGGAGTTACACCTAGTCTTGCTTTGATACCATGATAAGATAGTAGAGAATAGTGATTATTGCGCACGCACAATGTATCGAGAGCTCTACACATTGATCAAATAATAATGCAATTATAAGTACAATAAACTTAGGCTTAAGATAGTTCCACTATCTTAGCCACCAATTGAGACAATATCTCAACAACACACCTTTCTAGGAACTATCTTGTTGGAGAGAATCTCTCACATCCAACTAGTCCCAACCACTCCCTAAAAATGAGGAACAAACTCTCTACATAGAGAACTGGAGCTCTACCAATAATGACTAATAATTCAACAATTAAATATGATCACACATATTAAGACAAGTGGGAGATACATACTCCAACACCATGTTCTACTAATCTTAATACCTTGAGGCTTGTGAAAGGCTTTACACTAAGGTGCTAGATTTCGTGATAACAGTGCCTAAGTAAATTATCAGAGCCATGACTGATGATGTGGTTTTGCAGAATCTAATGAGGCATCAGGTGTTATCAACTAAGAATGCTTTTGGCAGCAAGGGCCCCTTTTAACTCATGAACATTCTTTGCATGCTTCTGATTATAAAATCCTGGGAACTCCTTCCAAATTCATCTGTTTATTTCATGTAATTATTTATATTATTTGCATATTCAGGTTGAGTTGAGGATTTTTCTTCACACAGCAACATGAAATTCCTTGGAACAGTCGAAGGGGTATAATGTTTTTAGCAAATGCTTTATTCTAACTATGACGTGTTTGTTTAGATCGGTTGGGCTTTAACTAAGTAGTTTTGAATATATCTTGACAATTCCATTTATTCCTTGATTCTTATGATCAAATTATTTATTTACTCTGATCTGCCAGTTTTCTCCTGGTAAGTGACCTATTTGGTCCTCTTGTTAATGGCAGGTATTTGGAATGCTACGTGAACAGTCATGGTATGAACCAAAGCTTAATACCTACAAGAAACTTCTTGTCCTGCTTGGCAGGTGCAGACAACCTGAACATGCCTGTTCACTTTTCCAAATGATGAAGGAAGAAGGATGTGAAATAAATGCTGAAATTTATACTGCGCTTATTTCTGCACATAGCAGAAGTGGTGATCTTGACAAGGCATTTGCTATCCTCGAAGAAATGAAAAGGATTCCTCAATGCCAACCCGATGTATTTACATATAGCATACTCATAAAGTACTGTTTTGAAGCTTCTCTTTTTGAACATGTTAACAGGCTTCTTGAAGAAATGTCAGGCCGTGAAATTGTGCCCAGCATTGTCACCAAAAATATTCTTATAGATGGATATGGGAAAGCAGGCATGTTTCAGGAAATGGAAGATGTACTTGCACAGATGTTGATAAGTGAGAATTGTAAGCCTGATCAGTGGACAATGAATGCCATTATGAGGACCTTTGGTAATATAGGGAAAATTGAGATAATGGAAAAATGGTATCAGAAGTTTCAAAATATTGGGATTCAGCCAGATATAAGGACATTTGAGATCTTAATAAGTTCATATGCAAAAGAAAATTTGTATGATAAAATGGCTGCGACCATGGAGTACATGCAAAAATTGTCTCTCTCATGGACAACTGCAACTTATAATGTTGTTATTGATGCATTTGGAAGGACAGGAGAAATTGGGCAGATGGAGTTTGCTTTTAATCAAATGAGATTGGAGGGTGCCAATCCAGATTCTGCAACTTTCTGTTCTCTTATCAGTGCATATGGTAAAGCAGGTAAATTCAATCAGATAAAAACGATTGTGCAATATGTGGAGAATTCTGACATTATTCCTGATACACCCTTTTATAATACAACAATTGATGCCTGCAGAAGGGCTCAAGATGTGACTGAAATGGAGAAAGTATTTAAACAAATGCAGAATAGGGGATGTATACCTGATCAGGTAACACTTAATACCATGAAAGAGGCTTATATAAGTGAAGGCATGCCTGAGAAGTTCAAAGAGCTGGAAGAGGAAATGGAGAACATGCATCTAATTGCAGATTAGGGTACCCTTTTAAGTGATACCCTTGGTCGAGTGACGATTGATAGAATTATCATGCTCAGTCCAAAGTTTAGTTACCATGGCATTCCTGTGCCATAGATTTTAACGAGCTCAAAACGCTATAGACGGTTGACACTTCTCATTGCCATACTTTATTGGCTGCATGTATCTTGTTGCAATCAGCTTGTGGGCTTTGAAGTCCTGGCCTGTCCCTCTTTTGTAAATGTTCCATCACTATTTTGTCATCTACTGGGTGGTTAAATATGAAACTTTGCAGTTCTTTAAAGATCCACCAGATAACTTTTAAGGCCTTGTCAATTTTAACATTATGTATTGTCGATACAATTCAGCTGATTCATTGCAACTTCACAAAAAAAGAAGAGAAAAAGAGTATCTCAAATAGTGGTATTTCGTTGGCATTATATGTACACACTCAAGAAGTCAATGGACCAAGGCAGTTTATAGAGTTCACTTATTTGAAGTATACTTCGAAGGGATTGAACAGCTTAATGCTGCAGAGCAATGTGGAATAAGAGCTATTGAATTGAATCTGGAGGGAGCAACTCAATTTTACCTCAATTAATTGAAGAGTGAAGACAGTGATTTACTGAGGATTTTATAGCACATTTATGGCGTACCGTTGCATCTGTAATTAACAGTGATCATTGAACTTGGCTTTAGAGCATATTTCAACTGTTAGGTACCTTAGATTCGTATGATATTGCAGCAAATCCTTTGATTCTCTCTATGACATATCTAATCTCAAGTTTAACATACCATACCTAATTGTAATTCTGTGTAACGTAATAAGATCAGATGATATTCAGCAAGTTTCAATCTTAAATGGTAGCCTTATTATGGGACTAATGATTAACACTGACACGTTGCGGAGGGAACTTTGATTAATAACTACTCCATGTATGTTAATATCGATATCTATATAGATTTGCTTGTGTAACTAAACTAACCTTGTGCCGAGTTATTTTCTTTCTTAGATGAGTTTGTAATATTTTGATGATAATATTCTTTGAGAGTGGAGTTTCATTCTTTTTGTTGGCAAGCTACCACTAAGCTTGAGATATGCTTCAGGGAACTTGTTTACAATGTCATGATGATTAGAGTTTAGATGCAGATGGGTGTGAGTGGACTCGTGTGCACCAGTCCATGAATGGGGTGTGCAGCACCCCCACATGGGAACCAAGGAGCAATGCCTTTGGCTACCTCCCATCGCTGTTGATGGGTAGAACCCCTGCTCGATTGTAAGGGCTCTGCAATGTTAGTGCATCAAATTCCAGTTCTGCCTGCCATCTTCCAGTGCATGCACACACATCTAGTACCTTGCATGTGTACACCTCAGCAGCCCTGCACAAGCGACCTTCAAAATTCCATCCTATGTTGCACGAAACTTCTAGGAACCTGACGTTTCGGGACGTACCCGTACCCGAAACTCCGAAACTCGGCTGAAACTTGATCAAAACTCGACCATTATGTAATCATCTATGAGAGTTAATATAGACTTGGTTTTCGTTCTAAAATGTCATCTATGGGTCTTATTCCCTTTTTTCTTGCAAGATAATGTGTTATTCACTTATTTATAAGTTTCTTTTTATATATGTAAACATATATGGCGTTTCAGACAACGTTTCAGTCAACGTCTCCATTTTTGGGAGGTGACGTTTCTAGATGTACCCGTTTCGGAAAATCCGAAACATTTCGGCATTTCATGCAACTTAGATTCCATCTGTGCATTGACAACTAGGATGCTAAAGTGACAGGAATATCTACAATCACCCAAAAATGTTATGGAACGCCAACCATTTATGAGGGCACATTCTGCTCTCTTATGTTTTTTAGTGAACAAAAATTTAGGTTCAACCTCAGTTCTTCTCATAACTTTGTCATACTAAGATTTCTTGATCTTTCAGTCATTGTTGGTTGCACTATTATGTAATTCCCTAATTTGGTGATTAATAAAAGAGCTGCTTATGCTATATTTATTATTTATGTTTCAATAGTGAGTGTATATGTAGTGTAATAGCATAGCTAGTTTCTTCCATATTTACGGTTCATTTAACTTTCAGCTGACTTGGGTTTTGGTGCGATAATTTATACTTGAGCATAGTTCGTGTCTGTTTGGACAATATCACAGTACTGGTATGAGGGAATACAACCTGTCTTTATCTTGGACTTAACACCTACTCAATGTACGAAGACAGGAATGGTCAACTCTACCAAACTGCCCTTCACGGTTTTTGCAGTGATACATCTCTTGGATGAGGCTTTAGAGAGCCAAAGGACCACACTTTAGCTAGTTTCATGACTCGATGCTGTAATCCAGTTCCACTGCAGCTATGGGTTCTTTAGCTAACTCTATGACAAAATGCATCGCCTTTCAAGTTCCAATTCAATCTGGAGATATGTGTTTTTCAAGGTAAGTTCGATGCTAATGTGTTGGATAATTTGATGCAAAAATTCTAGTCGCATTTTCTCTGATAATCAGTATATGAATGAGGAAAATATCACATTTGTAGTGTTGAAGATGGCTCCTTCAATAATTTGTTGGTGGGAGACACTTCACAAACAATGTGTCGAGGATGGAGATCCCACTCTACTTGTTCCGTGTCTGTGGAGGTTGTGTGTGAGAAGTTCTATCCCCTCAAGTACTATTATGATCGATGTTCAAATGGCAACTCTTGCACTAGCGGAAAGACAAACTATTCAAGAATACACTAATGAGTTTCACTTTTTTGATGATTTGCTTGCATGTGCATACAAGGTCTTGAAGTATATCAGTGGTCTTCCGCACCAATATTTCAGCAAACTAGAATTTTTTACTTATAATGTTGATTCAAGCATATCAATATGCCTCCAAGGTTGAAGAAAAATTTAGAAGCAAGTTCATGTAGAGGAGTGCCAATTAGTCTAGACTTGTGCATATGATGAGTATATAGGAAATTTATACAGCACTCTTGTGCTAGAGGAACAACAATTGTGCAAAGGTCAATTCTAGCAAAAGTAACAACCTCCTATGCCCCAGCAATGTAATGCCTTTGCATCAAAGAACAACAAAGACTAGGGCAAGGTGAGAAGTGGTCTAGGCGTTATCACATCACATTCATGATGCACTGAATGTTGTGTGCTCAAATCCTTGATCACTTAGATGTTACAACATATGCTTGATTAGAATCAAGAGATTGAGACAATGTCGAACATCCCTATATGTTTCACGCTATTGCTTGATCGGGTGACACACTTCTTGAAGTGACATAAGAATGAGAACACTTGTTTCATACTAATTGTCTTATCAAAGGATTACAACCTCTCCATGTCATCATAAAAAAAAGTTGTATAAGAACATTGCTTGAAGACGTGTTAAGACACCTTGGTCTACCTACTACAAAGCATCCTTAGCCATATTCTCTTTGTTGGCTTCAACAAGGTAAGGAACTCAAAGTAATGTGCTAGTGTACTTTTGAGCACGCTATAACTCTTATGAAGGACCAAGTCACTTGTGATGTTGCACCTTGGACATATACAACATATTGTTTTGAAGGGCATATATCTACGAGTACAAGATATCTTATTGCATCAATCCATAACATTGGTCTCTCTAGGTCAACGAGTGCATCTACAACATCATGGAGTCTCTTCCAAAAAAGTGCATCAGATTGGTCTATGTGAAGCAATGTAGGAAGCTCATCTTGCATACACAATAGTTTGTTCTTCCTATGGTTTCTTTGAAGAAAACAATAAACAACCAAACATAAACTCAGTTTCTCATTGTGCACAGAATTCAATCTCCGATGCATCAAGCAATGACTTGATGTGCTAATGTAATGATCTAGTGATGTCTTTCCGAAGTTGAAAGACATCCCAATGACTACGTAGTCCAACATTACGATGACATGGTTCTAGGGTCTCCACTTATAAACAACCCACTTTGTTGTATATTTCTTTGAGAGAATGACGGGATTTGCTACCATATTTAGGAACTCATTGACGAAGGAAAGAGTAGGCCTAATTAATCTCCTTGTGGTAATCTTATAACATCTTTTGCCACACCTATCTCTAGATGCACTTGCTGGCCATGGCAACATCCCCTTTTCCCTATACAGACCTGACCTTATCTTAAAAAAGGTTTAAATTCTATATGTGAGCTTCCCAAATGTAAAACATGTATCTACACAAGTACTTCCAAAGAAACTCGCATATGCCTTTATATATACAGGGAAAATTTTAATAAACCCCTTCCCCCGAAATTATATGTATGATAAATGGGTGAATCCCCATGGTACATATAAAAATGTATAGGCTATTTTTTCAATTATATAATATGTATATATAATTTTTTGGCGAATCTTTTATTGAATTATAATTTTTTGTTAAATCTTGGCAAAATTTCACTAACTTATAAAACATTATAAAGCCATTGCAAATAGTGTTACTTCTGAACATAGTGTTTTGGTGGCTAAACCAGTGATGCTATGTTCAAAGTGTTCACACCTCCACAAGTTATATTTTAGCATTGGGTGAGATCAATGCAACATCCTAGAAAAGTTCAACGGACCATTAATCTATGTGACAATATTTCCCTACCCACGTGTTTCAAGTTTTGGGCTTACTCATTTTTAGGAGCATTTTCTCCACTTGGTGAGTTGTAGTAGGGTTAGTTTGGTGGCATTTGGGGGGCTTAGGTTGGTTAGGAGTTATTTTTCTAGATAAATCTCATACCCTTATTGTAACTAGTACTAAAAATTAGTGTAGGTCAAATTGTTCCACCAAATAACTATTGATAATTAAATTAAAATTTTAAAAGCCCTAATTTTAAAAAAATACATCTGTAAAGATAATAAATAATATTAAAAATATTTTTTATTATTATTAAAAAAAAAAAAAAGAACAACAACAACAAACAAACATTTATTCTTTTGTGTTTATTATTTTTTAATATTTACAGCCATAGATAGAATGTTATATTTTGCATTAAAACATAAATTAAAATAAATAATATTTTCTATATAAATATTTTTAATTAAAATTCAATAATAATTTTTATAATTAATAATAATAAAATTATTAGAATGTTATATTTTACGTTAAAACATAAATTAAAATAAATAATATTTTCTATATAAATATTTTTAATTAAAATTCAATAATAAATTTTATAATTAATAATAATAAAATTATGTTTTTATTATTTTTTTGGTTGGTGAAGTGGAGAGCTGCGCGCGTGCCTGTGACCTAGCCCCTGCCTCTTGCGCTACCTCCTACCACTGCCCTGCCTGGCAACCTGTTGCTGCTGGGCTCCCCTCCCTCCTACTGGCTCTTTCCCTCTGGCCCGTTCTTATTGGGCTGCTCTCTGCTCTCTGCCCTCGCGCTTGGCAGCCTCCTGCTGCTGAGCTTCCCCCTGCTCCATGCCTCTCCTGACTGGGGATGGCTCCCCTTCTTTGAATGAAGAATCCAATCAAGAAGCAACTTTTGCCTCTCTAATAGCAGAACATGGAGCTCCAAAAGCCAGGCCATCTTCAAGCAAATTTGTCAAAAAGCTAGATGACATACCTGAGATATCCTTACCTCCAACTCTCCCTCGAAAAGCAACCATTTCTCTGGCTGAACGGGGATTGGTTGGGCAGTTTACAGGTCTGTGGCCCTCCCCCAGAGCAGTCCAAAAATGGGTGGAGAGAAACTGGAGCGCCAACATACAAGGGAAAATCGCTATCAGGTTCTGCGGAAGGGGATACTATACATTTTTATTTGAATCCAAAGAAGACAGGAACCTTATATTCAGGAATGGACCATACTTCATGGATTCAAGAGGCTTGTATTTGAACAGATGGTCTCCGGACTTTGACCCCGAGATGGACATACCAAACACTGTGCCGGTTTGGGTTAGGCTGCCGCATCTCCCTCTCCACTGTTGGGGTGATGAGTCAGTCAAAGCTATAGGGAACGCGGTAGGCAAGTATATTGATAGATGTGAACCAAAAGATAACATGCATGCCTGCGCCAGAATCTGTGTGGAAGTAGATCTGGGAAAAGGGCTACCGGAGGCAATAAAACTCAAGGTGGATCAATGGATGCACATCCAGCAGCTGGACTACGAGCAAATTCCCTTCAAATGCAAGGTATGTCATGAGTATGGTCATTTCGCAAATAGGTGTAGCAAACTAAAGGATGTGGAGACGGTTGAGAATGTAGAAGCCCAAGAAAACACTTGGGAACAAGTGAAAAGGAAGAAACCTAGTAATAAACAAGCTGCCCAGAACCCCACTCAACCTCATGGAAATACTACTTCTGCCTCGAACCCCCCCATAAACCCGACCCCTTTGGTCGATCCGTCCCCTAATCCTTTCGAACTCCTGGATAAAGACCCTCCATCCCCCCACTCCCCCTCCCAGCCCAATGCTATAGCTAGTATCTCATCCCCACCCCTCAGTCCCTCTCCTCCCCCCCCTCCATCAACCAAATCCTCACTAGAAATAAAGTCAAAGAAACAAACAATGCTTTGGAACAACCAAAAAAAGCTGGGAGGAAATCCAACAAGGAACTCAGAGATGAGGCAGCAGCAAAGGATATGGCCATTGGCACCCAACAACCAATGGACTCCTTCCTCAGCAAACAGAAAGGAAGTGGGGAGAAAACGCAGCAGAAGGAAAAGGTTGGGAACCATCACAAACCAAGTAAATAATGATCTTGGTCTCTTGGAATAGCAGGGGGTTGGGTTCTGCTCTAAAACTCAACACAACAAGAGACTTAATAAAGCAGGAACCTGATATCTTAATGATCCAAGAGACCAAAATCAGCAACCAAGAGATTCAAAACTTGATAGCATCACAAAAAAATTATGAAGGAATAGCTATAGACTCCAACGGGGCCTCAGGAGGCATTGGCACGTTGTGGAACAAATGGAAATGGGAACTTGTCAGCCAAAAACTCAACAGCAGTTGGGTCAGGATAGATTTAACAAAGAAGAACACAAACGTCAAATATACCGTTATAAACATCTACTCCCCAAATCATTACAGAGACAAAGCTTTATGCTGGGAGTCATTAAAAGAAGAGGTACAAGATGTTCAGATAAATAATCTAGTCATTGGAGGTGATCTAAATCTGATAAGAAATATAGAGGAGAAGCTGGGAGGTAAATACTTTGGCGACCCTTCAAGAGCAGCCTTGGAGGATATTATTGTTGAGCATAAGTTGCTGGATATCCCTCCAAGCAATGGGAAATTCACATGGAGCAACAAAAGAACGGGTGCTCATAATATAAAGGAAAGGCTTGACAGAATTTTGATTCAAGAGGATATAGCAGCAAGTTTTTCATCCATTAAAAGAAAAATCGTGCATGCTTCAGCTTCTGACCATAAGTCGGTTGTGCTCATTCTGGACAAGTGGGAGAATCAGGGCCCGATCCCATTCAAATATAGCAAAATTTGGGACAGCAAGGAAAGCTTTGGGAATATAATAAAAGAAAGCTGGGACGCAGAGGTGTTGGGCTCCCCACAGTATGTATGGGAAACCAAGCTAAAAAATGTGAGAGCAAAAATAAAAACGTGGGCCAGAGAAGAAGCTCTCAAGGACAAGAAAAAAAAAGCAGAGCTGCAAGAGAAACTGGAAAAGTGGAACAAAGAAAAAGAAAGTCAGCAAGACACTGAACAAGACAAAGCCCATGAAACAGAAATGTTTTTGGCCCTCTACAAGCAAAATAGACACGAAGAGGAGGAACTCAGGCAAAAGTCTAGATGCCTATGGATTCAAGCAGGGGACAAGAACACTGCTTTTTTTCACAATAACCTCAAGATTCGACGAGTGGGCAATCAAATTGACAAAATCCAAGTGGAAGGACAGGAAATAACGGGAAGAGAAGAAATAAAAGAGGCAGCTCATAATTACTTTAAAAACCTCCTCACAGCTGGGGAGCAGCAAGTGGACAACGCTGATTTTCTTCAGCAAATCAGCAGCAAAGTTAGTGAACAACAAAACAGTGAGCTTGAAAAGGAGGTAACAGCAGAGGAAATAAGGGAGGCAATATGGAGCATGCACCTGGAAAAAGCTCCAGGCCCTGATGGATTCACCATTGCTTTCTATAAGAGCCATTGGGAGACAATTAAAAAAGACCTGGTCCGTATGATTAAGAATGTCTTCAAAAAACACAAAGTGGGAGAAAACACCAAAACCTCTCATTTGGCCCTCATCCCCAAAGAGCCAAATCCTACCTCCTTCGATAGATTCAGACCAATCTCCCTCTGCAACTCCTCTTACAAAATCATCACTAAGATTTTGGCAAACCGCTTAAAAAAAATTCTACCTTGTATCATCTCTGAAAACCAAGGGGGCTTCGTCCCAAAAAGGCAAATAACAGACAATGTGATCCTCATACAAGAAGCTATCCATAGCAGCATCCAAAACAACGAAAGAGGTATGGTCATAAAGCTGGATATGGCTAACGCTTTTGATAGTGTTTGCCATCGCTTTCTTGTTGCAGCTCTACAAAAGTTTGGCATTTCCCCCAAATTTATTGGGATCATTGAAGCGTGCATCTCCAATCCTTGGATTGCAACGTTGATTAATGGCAGGCCCAGCAGATACTTTCGTAGCACTAGAGGGTTGAGACAGGGTTGCCCGCTCTCCCCCTTTCTTTACATCATTATGGCAGAAACGCTTAGTATACAGCTGGAAAATCAGAGAATAAGAAGGGAAATCACTGGTATCAGAATAGCTCGCGGGGTTAAAGAAATAAATCACTCGCTCTTCACTGATGATACTCTCCTGATTGGGGGTGCCTCTAGTATTATAGCCAGAAGGTTCAAAAAGGTGTTAGATGACTTCCTAGCTGCCTCTGGAGGTCTGTTGAACAATAAAAAATGTAGAATATACACCTGGAATGTGCCAAACAATATTATGCAAAGGATCTCGCAAATCATGGAAATCCCAGCTCAGCAAAAATGGAGTCATTTCATATATTTGGGGTTACCGTTGGCCAAAGAAGGGATTAAGACAGAGATTTGGAACAAACAAGTAGAGAAAGTGAGGGGGGAAATTCAAAGTTGGGGAATGATGTGGTTAAACTTGGCTGGCAGAACCATCTTAATCAAAGCTCTTCTCTCGGCTTTGCCTATTTACCAGTATGCCTTAACTCTGGCCCCTGCTAGTATTCATAAGCAAATGGAGCTTATTATCAGAGGCTTCCTCTGGCGGGGTGGGAGGCAAGACTCCAAAAAGTTCAGTTTGGTTCGGTGGGATCAAGTGACACTTCCCTTCGATTATGGAGGCATCTCCATCCGTCTTCCAAGCTTAACAAATAAGGCTCTTGGTATCAAGCTTGTCTGGCGCATGCTGAATGGGCGGGATCAATGGTGGGGTGAAGCCTTGGCTAGGAAATATCTTAACGGTCAGAGGTCCATGCTGCTCAACGAGCTGATCCCTGATCGTTCTTGCACACAAATTTGGAAGCTTATTAAAAAAACTATTCCTCACATTAAAGATCAAATCTCAAAAAATCCTGGGAATGGAGAAAACACTTCCATTTGGAATGACAGAATTATGGGTACAGCTCCCTTAAAAAGAAACCACAACTTGAGAGACCTCCAAGACTGGTTGGAGGAGAAGGGCATATCCTCCTTATTCTCTATCTTGGAGTGGGATCAAAATAGATGGATTGCTTGGAAAAAGCCTCCTCTTCCAAACCGTCTCTCTGCCCAGTGGGAAGAGTTGAAGGCTCTGCTCTATGGCTTAGCTCCGATAAATAAAAAGTGTATGGACAGCTATATCTGGGATCCTAGTGGAGGAACTTACACCGTCAAATCTGGATACAATTTCCTCCGTAACCACAGCAACTACGATAATTGGAGCCTCTGGTCAGCTGTTTGGAAGAACGAATGCCTTCCTAAAATCAAGTTTTTTGCTTGGACCTTGCTGAAAGGCAGGATACTTACAGCTGAGAATTTGAGGAAAAAAGGCATCCATGGGCCTTCAATGTGCGTTCTTTGCCAAGAAGAAGAAGAGAGCACCCAACATCTATTCTTGAATTGTGTTGTAGCTAGACAGTGCTGGAAGCAAATAATCAGCCCCCTCGATGTGGATATTGACACAATTGAGCAACTGTCTCCTTTAAATAAGAACTGGACACATAGCTACCCTTATGCTAAGAAAAATAAGGCTGCCATTATGCGTGTCTAGAAGTGTCTCCCCTCCACCCTTTGCTGGCACATCTGGTTGGCAAGAAACAAATGCATCTTTAAGGGCAAAAAACCTAGCTCAGGTTCTATTCTAGCCAAAACTTGGGCCCAAATTGTGGAAATGGTCAGCGCTAAAGGTGTGCCACCAATGGCTCAAACTAGTTGGCAACAAGTAGAAAATGACTGGTACAACAAAATCCCCATGGATGGCCCAGCTAGGAACCATATTCCAAAGACGACCAGAAGTAAACATAAAAACTGGAAGCTTTGGGGCAATGAAAGGGAAATAGAGGGGTGGATCAAAAACCAAAGAAGCTACATTCTCTTCTTTGATGGAGCCTCAAAAAACAATCCCATAAGAGCTGGGGCAAGTGGGCTAATCCTGGATCAGCAGTGAAACACTATATCCACGTATGAATGGGGGTTGGGGACTCTTTCAAACAACAGGGCGGAGGCTTATGGTCTGCTTATGGGCACCAGCATCCTCACAAAGCTTCAGGCGAAAGACCCAATCATCATTGGTGATTCTGCAATAATAATAGCTACCATGGAAGCAGGAAGAGATTTCAAAAATCAAGCCTTAAATAAAATTAAGCAAAGAATCAATGATAATGTTAATCTGCTAGGAAAAGTGGTATACAAGCATGTGTTAAGAGCTCATAATCAAGCTGCAGATGCTCTCGCCAACAAGGTGGTGGACAGAGGGGTAGGGACAGCTAGGGAAAATCAGGATGTCTATGACAAACCAATTCCATAACCAGCCTACGATGGTGGACTGGCTCATCATTCAAGGATTGGTAAACTATAACAGTCAATTTAAAAAGGGGATAATAGTACAACGCAGATTCAGATGGAGATTCTCCTCCATATGCCTGACACGAAAAATTTAGAAAATCTGCCTAGAGCTGCGAGGAATATCTCCTCTGAACAGAATCGCAGGCATCGTATTTTGCTGCAGGATAATTCCCACCTTCAAGTTAAGACCAAAGACGGTATCTGTCTCTTCATGCGCAGGGGTATTCATGATGCCTTGATCTGTAATGATTCCATTGTTGGGATGGTTCACGAGGAGTTTCACTCCATCAATTATAAGAACCAGCTCGGGATAAGGCCTTCACACTAGAAGATTCATCACAGCAGCGGTACTAGAAGGTTTCCTGGTATCAGTGTGCATCGTGTTCACAAGTTCAGGAGTCTCAGGTGGTTTCTGTGGAGGAAAATTAGCATCCTCTCTTCTCTGAGCATGAACAGAGGTAATTTGGTTCTGTTTTACTTAAGGTCCTGCTTTCATTCGGCTAATCTCTCTTCTGCTCCTGTGTTTTCGGTCAGTATTGTTTTCAGGGTGTCTCATTTCTCCTTAGTTGCGCCTCGTTTCTTTCATTTGCCCAGTTCCTGTACTCGCCCTACGCAGTATTCCTCTCAGCCCCACCATCATTCCTCCTCCTCCTTTCTCATCTGGACTGTGGATCTTAGAAGACACATTGACCACTCCCATTGGCTGCCTCCCTTCTGCAGACTCGTTTTTTCCCCCACCAGTCCCTCCACTCATTGGCAGCAGTTACTGAGCATCTCTGGTGTCGACCTGAACATCAAGTTTCTCTCGGGCATCAACAGGCTCTCAAAACAGGGTGACAATACTGTCACGAATTTGAGAATAGTTGTCTCTCATTCAATCATGTTCAGAAGCCTTCAGCACTAGAACAGCAGTCAGGATAGCATCTCCTCTGTCATCAAAATGTCTGGCAACCCTCTGGAGAAGGTTGAGAACAATAACAGCTGTGTGCTCTGTCGGGCAAACTGTTTTATGATCGGGCGTTTCATCAAAACCCTCAATGAACTCCGGGCTGAGATGGAAAACGAGAATAAATCCAAGAAGAAAAAGTTTGAGAAGCAGAAAGCTAAGATAGAAGGGCTCAAGGATAAATGTCAGCATCTTGAAGAAGTTGTGAGCTACATTAAGACGTTGAACCAAAGTGAGCAAGGCGAAACTTTGACCAAACTCAGCAACAAGAAGGATAAGCCCCCGAGGACTCGGTCAATCAGTTCTGGTGATCTCATTGCCAACTTTTCTATGCTTTGTAAATTTTGTCTGCTGTTAGGACAGTTTGTTCGTCAATATAGTTATCTTCTCTTTCAATTTCTAAGAATCAAGACTTGTGATTCGGAGGATGGGACTGCGCTCCCCTTTTGCACCTCCCTCACAGATCTCCCTCTCTCTATTTGTACTGGGACCTTGTCCCTCCATCGTTGTTTTATAATATAATAGTACCCGACCATGTTAAGAAAATAATAATAATAATAAAATTATTATAATTATATAATAATTTTATTATTACTAATTATATAATGTATTACTTATATTTTATATGTTTTTATTTATATTCTATTTTATATTGAGTTATATAAAGAATATTCTTAGAATGTCAAAATAATATTTTGAGTTATATAAAAATACCATTATAATAATATTTAGTGTATTTACAAAAAAAATTAAAGATAGTAAATATAAACATTATATCTTATATTAGTTTTTTTCTATCATAATGAAATAGTTTCATTGTATCTATACATCCATTATTCTTTAAGCATTATATGTTTATATGAATTTGAGTCATTTACAAGTGTTATGGAAAATTTTGTTAGAAGAAAATATACATAGATATAAAGGTTTTTGTAAAACCAATAATGTTTTAATTTTTGTTATATATATATACATACATTTCTTCTTGTTTTCTAACTTTGATCAAAATATGTCATATTATAATATGTATATTAATTATTTATGAATTATACAAAAATTATAATCCAATCAAAATATAAATTATATTATTAGGATTTGTTTAAATTAATTTGTATATCACTTGTTTCTTTAATTATAAGAATAATTAAATAAGTATATGCAAATATATTTTTTCACTGATGATATAATACAAAAAAATTTAGGCAAGTCAATTTAGATGACATTGAAACATATTTGGGTGTTTTCAAATTTATAAAATTATTAATTTTAAATGATAAAATTAGTGAAACACTTGCTTTTTTGCTCAAAGTAATAATAATAATAATAAATCACTAATATTATTACTATGAGCAATAAATAGTGTTTTTTTTTTTTAACAAATACAATGCAATAAAATGAAATGGAACAAGTGAATTGATTAAGAAAAATGCAGACTTAGGTGTTACTGTAATTTTGCATCAAAACCTATTTAAAATTTTTACATCAAAATCTATTTAAAAACATTCAAGCACTGGACTACATCGTTTTAATTATATATATGGTTCAAAAGATATATGAATTTGACATATTTATATAATTGTAGGTGAGAAAACTAGGTGTTGAATTCTAAATGAATATATTTAAATTGTACCAGAGAACATAGTCAATCTACCTTTACAAATATAAGGAAGGGAAAGAATCGCCCTCACTTTGTCTCCATTATATCTTTCATCTATGTAAATAATTATATTTTTTTATTCCATGCACAAACTTACTATCTATTTCATCTATATAAGTAATTATATTTTTTTATTCCATGCACAAACTTACTATCTCTTTCACCTATATAAGTAATTATAATTTTTTTTATTCCATGCACAAACTTAATTTCTCTGATAATGTTTTGTAAAAATGGTTTAATTATTATTCTTTTTTATCTATATATGTTTGTTGATTATTTTTTTTAATTCTATACACAAACTTTTATTAAAAAACTACAGAACGTAAACAATAGAATGTTTCTAAGCAATGAGGAAAACTAATATCCACAACCTATTGTGCATAACTTTTTAAGATATAGGATTTATAGTATATACCTTAAACGTGAATAAACTTTTAACGGAACATATAAAACTGTTACACTCAAACAAAACACAAAGGTGGATGTAAAATCAAAGGAATTTAGAGATTATTATTTCTGAAGGTGATTTCAAACCTTTAAAGCTGCATGAAAATGAGTTAATGTGAATCTCAACGTGTAGAAACTAACTATTTTGTAACATTTTTAAAAATGCTATGATAAGTAAAAGAGAGACATTACAAGTTAGTAGATTTTATATCTACATTGGAATATAGCTCCACCACCCTCACTGCCATCATTTATAGTTAACTGAATTAGAAATGCAAGATTGCTATAGTTATGAGAAGAGTCATCGTTTCATGATACATGGTGGATCTAGCCCATTGAATGTCCTAGAGTGTCCATGTTAAAGGAATTTGTGAACTCACACAACAATCTTCACTAGGATATTATTTTATTGATTCCTGAACAATTTTGACGGCTTCGATGGTGAATGCAGTGACATCTACAATTAACTCTATCTTGTGAAAATTTGGTGACCGGAATACCTACTGCAACAACTAATTAAATTTCTCCTACTTGTTAATTTCTGAATCAAGTTATTTACAGTTTTACACAGTATTATCGAAATAAAATCTACTGCAACCTTCACAACATAAAATACTGCAAAAACAAAACACTACATAGGAATAAACACACACACAATTACACCGTTGCTTTTGGACAAATGTCCCCGGAAAAACCCAGTGTAGGAAAATTGGTGTAACAACTGAGGGTTTTAATTATTATGCAGTAGTAACCTAAGTACAAATCTTTAAATGCCCAAACTGGTAATCTATTATAGAGAATAAACTGGCAAAGAGGTAGTGAGAATGTCACTAGCGTTTCGACTCTGATCCAGGTTCTAGATGGCTAGCCCCACGTTGTCTCTGCGTGGGCTCACGCTGTCACTGCGTCACAACTTCTAGGAGTTGCATCACCCTTCTAGCTGATCAATTTGCTAACTGGAACTCAACTCTCTGGCCCTCCGGTCTCACACCCCGACTTCCGGCACTAGATCTTGACTGCTCTCAGCAAAATTGTGGACTTCCTCTGAAGCACTGCACTTCCTTTGTGTGGCACTTTGCTACCTCTCTGAACCTCTCAATGCCTTCTTTACCTTACACTCATCGGGACTGGAAAAATCCCCTCTGGTCTACTATCCCTGCCCCTCATTGCAAGAAGATCACTCGATCATTCTCCAGCAACTCAGCGCTGCTACTCTTGAGAAATTCGATCTCTAGATCTCACTATCTCGATGTGTTCTCCAAGTGCCCATCAAGCTCCTTCTTATAATCTCTCATTGGAGCACCAACGACCAAGATTAAAACATAATCAAGGGCTAAGATTAACTGGGAGTTGATCCTCGTCTTTATCTAGAAGATTCACACCATATTTAATTAATACCCTTTAATTAATCACATTTCCTAAGTTTAGACTTAGGAATACATTAAAAATGATTAATTATTTTAATTAAACCATCTCTAGGTGGAATTTTCCCAAACGATTTATGGGTCTTGGAGAATGCATGTGTCTTAGCCTCTCTGCAAAATCTCGAGGCTAGAGCACATCTGATGCTACATAAATCAACACTCCCTCTTAGCGAGGAATGTGCTCTAGTGCTGCAACCCACTGAAGCATCACTCTGTCTCTGCACCATCTCCTGCTATGTTGCTGATGTCTGGCTCTGCTGCCCATCAACTACTGCGCAACTCTGATTGTTGCATCCGTGCTGCTGCTGGCCCTACTGAACTGCTGCCAACACTGCATCTACATTGCCACCTTCTCCAATTATTGTTGTTGCACCTACACCAACTGCAATGGAAAAGCATCCAAAACACTGAGCCAACTATGGTCAGTATGATGCATCTGTCACCTGAGTCCTGACTGCTACTAGAATCTGCGTTGTCATTGAAGCCTCTTTGTTGCTACTGACTCTACTCTGTGCCATCTGCACTGTTTCCAACTCTGCTCTGTGATGCCCAATTTCTGACCTACTACTAGCTACTACATCTGTCACTCTGGGACTTGACTACAACAAATGCCACTAATCCATCCTGCTATTGCATACCATGGGATCCTGTAGCAAGGTATTGATTCATGAGGTGGACCTTGTCAAGAATTTTTCCCATCATGTAGCTCTCTGGGGCTACAACTCCAAATCACCCCACCTCACCCCTGGAGGTAACTCGGTGATCATGGAAAACTCTTCCTCCAGTCTGGAGGACAAGCTTTCAATCTCTATGGATACAGCCTGTTGATCAAGCTTCTCCTCCTTTTCCTTCTTTCTGAGAGGATATTAAGTGATGTAGTGACCAAGCTCACCACACCTGAAGCACTCGATCTTGGAAACATCCTTCTTCCTCCTGCGCTGCTTTTGTTGCCCCTTTGATGCGAGGACCACATCTTCTTCCTCCTTTGCTTGCTTCGTCCCACAGTTGCTACTACCACCACTGATGGTGCTCTTCACCAAATCTCGCCTCAACTCCTCCTGCTGTAGATCAGTGCACATACGATCCAAATCTGGCAGTTTTTCTCTGCCCAGGATACTCTGGACGAAAACTTGTCATTCTTCGGAAATGATGTTTAAAGCTAATCGTACAAACTTTGTAGGCTGGGGTGTTGACCCTACTGAAAACAGCTGGTCCCGGACATCCTGAAGCCTAGTAAGGAAGGGATCTATACGCTCCCCTTTTTGCATCCTCGTACATCTCAGCTTCTCCTCAAGATACATCTTTCAATGCTCAGAAGACCCTTTGTACAATGTAGCTAGAGCCTCCCACATCTATGAGATACCACGTGATCTCGAACCCCATTGAGAATCAACCTCTTAGCTTTCGCCACCTCCTTCTTTTATTTCTTAAGTGAATCTACATCGGCAGGTACAATTACCACGCTATCAATATAAGTCTTGAGATCATGTTCATCTAGAAGGCAGGGAATTCTAGCCTTCCAAATCACATAGTTGGAGGCTCCCTCCAATCGATCTTGATCTCTCAAACCAACTAATTCCATCTCTCTGAAAATGTCAAACTCCTCTGCGCAACTGCTGCCCAACTATTTACACTCCCTTCTAGAGTGAGAAATCTTGCACACAGCTATTGCTGCTTAGCTAGGAAAATTCAAACTTCTTGGCTAGACGTCCCCTGAGGAAAGAATTCCCTCAATGTGTGCTATTCCTTCCTCGTGACGTCATTTGCACTAGCAAATTGCGGCAAAATTTGCGCCCCAACTGAAGATCTACTCTACAAGGAAACTATTGCTACTCCCTCTGCCTCTCATACTGTTTGATCTAGAAAATTCTATTCTTTGTCGACTCACTCAGAGAAGTAAAATTTCCATGAAAAATTAAACCTCATGGCCAAGGAAATACGCTGCCCCTGGGGTTTCGAATTTTTGCCTACAAAGAAATTCGAACCTCCTTCTCCCTTTCTGCTCTGAGCTCTTCGACTTACGAACTGTGCTTTGATACCATGTGAAAAATCGGTGATTTGAATCCCTATTGCAACAACTGATTACATTTTTCCTACTTGCTAATTTTTGAATCAAGTTACTACAATGTTACACAATAAACATCGAAATAAAATCTACTGCAACCTTCACAGCATAAAATATTGCAGAAACAAAATAATGCACAGGAGAGAAATAAACACACACAATTACATCGTTGTTTTTGGACAAACATCCCTGGAAAAAAATAATGTGGGAAAACTGGTGCAACAATTGAGGGTTTTAATTATTATGCAGTAGTAATCTGAGTACAAATCTTTAGATGCCCAAATTGGCAATCTGATACAGAGAATAAACTGACAAAGAGGTAGTGAGAAATATTCTCACACTGTCTGGCGATCCAACTCTCATCCAAGCTTTGGATGGCTAGCCCCATGTTGCCTCTGCGCAGTCTATACGTGGGCTCACGCAGTCACTATGTCACAACTTCTAGGAGCTTCGTCACCCTTCTAGCTGATCGATTTGCTGACTGGAACTCGACTCTCTAGCCCTCCGGTCTCACACCCCAGCTTCCGGCACTAGATCTCGACTGCTCCCAACAAAATTGCAGACTCCCTCTGAAGCATTGCGCTTCCTTTGTGTGGCACTACGCTGCCTCTCTGAACCTCTCGATGCCTTCTCTTCCTTGCACTCACTGGGACTGGAAGAATCCCCTCCAGGCTACTATCCCTTCCCCTCACTATGAGAAGATCATTCAATCTTTCTCCGGCAACTTAATGCTACTACTCTTGAGAAATTTGATCTCTAGATCTCACTATCTCGGTGTGTTCTCCAAGTGCCTGTCAAGCTCCTTCTTATAATCTCTCGTTGGAGCACCAATGACCAAGATTAAAACATAATCAAAGACTAAGATTAATGGGGAGTTGATCCTCGTCTTTATCTAGAAGTTTCACACCATATTTAATTAATGCCCTTTAATCAATCATATTTCATAACTTTAGACTTAGGAATACATTAAAAATGATTAATTATTTTAATTAAACCATCTCTATGTGGAATTTTCCCAAATGATTTCTGGGTCTTGGAGAATGCATGTGTCTTAGCCTCTCTGCAAAATCTCGAGGCTAGAGCATATCCGATGCTACAAAAATCAACACTCCCTCTTAGCGAGGAATGTGTTATAGTGTTGCAACCTACTGAAGCATCACTCTGTCTCTGCACCATCTCCTGCTGCGCTGCTGATGCCTAGCTCTGTTTCCCATCAACTATTGTGCAACTCTGATTGCTGCATCTGTATTGTTGTTGGCCCTACTAAACTTATGGCAACATTACATCTGCATTGCAACCTTCTCCAATTGTTGTTGTTGCAACTGCAACGAAAAAGAATCCAAAATACTGAACCAACTGTGGTCAGTATGATGCATCTGTCACCTGAGTCCTGAGTGTTGTTAGACTCTCCGCTACCACTGAAGCCTCTGTGTTGTTTTTGACTCTGCTCCGTGCCATCTGCACTATTTCCAACTCTACTTTGCGCTGCCCAATATCTGACTGCTACTAGCTACTGCATTTGTCACTCTGGCACATGATTGCAACAACTGCCACTGATCCATCATGTTACTGCATACTATGGGCTCCCGTAGTAAGGTATTGATTCATGAGGTGGACCTCCTCAATAATCCTACCCATCTTATAGATCTCGGAGGATACAACTCCAAATCACTCCACCTCACCCCTAGAGGTAACTCGGTGATCATGGCAAACTCTTCCTCAAGTTTAGAGGACAGCCTGGCGATCTCTGCAGATGCAGCCTGCTGATCCTGCTTCTCCTCCTTGTCCTTCTTTCTGACAGGACATTGAGTGAAGTAGTGACCAAGCTCACCACACTTGAATCAGTTGATCTTGGAAACATCCTTCTTCCTCATGCGGTGCTCCTGTTGCCCCTTTAATGAGAGGGCCACATCTTCTTCCTCCTTTACTTGCTTTGTCCCACTGTTGCTGCTACCACCATTGATGGTGCTCTTCACCAGATCTCGTCTCATCTCCTCCTGCTGCAGATCATCCCACATACGATCCCAATTTGGGAGTTTTTCTCTACCCAAGATACTCTGGACGAAAACTTGCCATTCTTCGGAAATGTTGTTCAGAGCTAATCATACAAACTTTGTAGGTTGGGGTGCTGACCCAACTGAAGACGTCTGGTCCCAAACATCCTGAAGCCTAGTAAGGAAATGGTCTATACGCTTCCCTTTTTGCATCCTCGTGCATCTCAGCTTCTCCTCAAGATACATCTTTCGCTGCTCAGAAGACCCTTCGTACAGCGTAGCTAGAGCCTCCCACATCTGTTGGGCAGTATCTTTGCTAGCTATGTGAGATACCACATGATCTCGAACCCCGTCGAGAATCAACCTCTTAGCTTTCGCCATCTCCCTCTTATATTTCTTAAGCGGATTTGCATTGGTAGGCACAACTACCACACTATCGATATAAGTCTTGAGATCTTGTTCATCTAGAAGGCAGGAAATTCTAGCCTTCCAGATCACATAGTTGGAGGCTCCCTCCAATCGATCTTGATCTCTCAACCCAGCTAATGCCATCTCTCTGAAAATGTCGAACTCCTCTTCTCCTCTGTGCAACTGCTGCCCAGCTATTCACACTCCCTTCTGGAGTGAGAAATCTTGCACACAACTACTATTGCTCAGCTAGGAAAATTCGAACTTCTTAGCTAGAAGTCCCCTGAGGAAAGAATTACCCAGTGTGTGCTCTTGATTCCTCCTGATACTATTTTCACTAGAAAACTGCTACAAAATTTGCGTCCTATTTGAAGATCTACTCTGCAAGGAAACTGTTGCTACTCCCTCTACGTCTGGTACTCTTCGATCTGGAAAATTCTATTCTTTGTGGTCTCACTCAGAGAAGTAAAATTTCCTCGAAAAATTGAACCTCCTGGCCAAGGAAATACGATGCCCCTAGGGTTTCGAATTGCTGCCTACGCAGAAATTTGAACCTCCTTCTCCCTTTCTACTCTGAGCTCTGTGGCTTACGAACTGTTCTTTGATACCATGTGAAAAATCAATGACCCGAATCCCTACGGCAACAACTGATTACATTTTTCCTACTTGTTAGTTTATGAATCAAGTTACTACAGTGTTACACAGTAAACATCGAAATAAAATCTACTACAACCTTCACAACATAAAATACTACGGAAAGAAAATACTGCACAAGAGAGAAATAAACACACACACAATTACACCGTTGTTTTTGGACAAACGTCCAAAAAAAAAAATGTGGGAAAACTGGTGCAACAACTGAGGGTTTTAATTATTATGCAGTAGTAATCTGAGTACAAATCTTTAGATGCCCAAACTGGAAATTTGATACAGAGAATAAACTAGCAAATAGGTAGTGAGAAATATTATCACACTGTTAGTGGCGATCCGACTCTCATCCAGGCTCTAGATGGCTAGCCCCATGTAGTCTTTGTGTGGGCTCATGCAGTCACTATGTCGTAGCTTCTAGGAGTCGCGTCACCCTTCCATTTGATCGATTTTCTGACTAAAACTCGACTCTCTAGCCCTCCGGTCTCACACCCTGGCTTCCGGCACTAGATCTCAACTGCTCCTAGCAAAATTGTTGACTCCCTTTGAAGCACTGTGTTGCCCCTGCGTGGCACTACAATGCCTCTTCGAACCTCTCGATGTCTTCTCTGTCTTGCACTCACCGGGACTAGAAAAATTCCCTCTGGTCTACTATCCCTGCCCCTCACTGCAAGAAAAATCCCCTTCGGCCTACTATTCCTGCCACGAAAAATTCACCCTCCTGACCAAGGAAATATGTTGCCCTGGTGTTTTGAATTGTTGCCTATGTAGAAATTTGAACCTCCTTCTCCCTTTCTAGTCTGGGCTTTCCAGCTTATAAACTGTGCTCTGATACCATGTGAAAATTCAGTGACACAAATCCCTATTGCAGCAATTGATTAAATTTCTCCTACTTGTTAATTTTTTAATCAATTTATTTACAGTGTTACACAGTAAACATCGAAATAAAATATATTGCAGCCTTCACAACATAAAATAATGCGAAAATAAAATACTGCACAGGAGAGAAATAAACACACACAATTACATTGTTGTTTTTGGACAAAAATCCCCGAAAAAACTGGTGCAACAGCTGAGGGTTTTAATTATTATGCAATAGTAATCTGAGTACAAATCTTTAGATTCCCAAACTGGAAATCTGATACAGAGAATAAACTGACAAAGAGGTAGTGAGAAATATTCTCACACTGTCACTAGCGATCCGACTCTCATCCAGGCTTTAGATGGCTAACCCCACGCAGTCTCTATGTGAGCTCATGCAGTCACTGTGTCATAGCCTCTAGGAGCTTTGTCACCCTTCCAGCTGATCGATTTTCTTACTAGAATTCGACTCTCTAGCCCTCCGATCTCATACCCTGGCTTCCAGCACTAGATCTTGACTGCTCCCAGCAAAATTGTGGACTCCCTCTGAAGCACTACATTGCCTCTCTGAACCTCTTGATGCCTTCTTTGCCTTGCACTCATCGGGACTAGAAAAATCCCTCCGGTCTACTATCCCTACCCCTCACTGCAAGAAGATCACTCGATCTTTCTCCAACAACTCAGCACTGCTACTGTTGAGAAATTCGATCTCTAGATCTCACTATCTTAGTGTGTTCTCCAAGTGCCCATCAAACTCCTTCTTATTATCTCTCATTGGAGCACCAACAGCCAAGATTAAAACATAATCAAGGGCTAAGATTAACTGGGAGTTGATCCTCGTCTTTATCTAAAAGATTCACACCATATTTAATTAATACCCTTTAAATAATCACATTTCCTAACTTTAGACTTAGGAATACATTAAAAATTATTAATTATTTTAATTAAACCATCTCTAGGTGGAATTTTCCAAAACGATTTATGGGTCTTTGGAGAATGCATGTGTCTTAGCCTCTCTGCAAAATCCCAAGGCTAGAGCACATTTGATGCTACAGAAATCAACATATCTTACAACCAGAGTATTTTAGGTTTATAAAATCAACTCTCTCTTTATATAGAGTGCTAAATGTTTTAGTAGATGAAACAACTTTTTAATCTAGACATATAAAAATATAAAAAGATGGTACATCCTCTACTATATATATAGAGCTTTATTGATAGTCTCTATTATTACAATAAGAAAAATCTATAATTGTTTCTATATATATATATATATATATATATATATATATATATATATATATTATGCCGAATAGTTTCATCATTTGAACATTTAAAGGACACGGATATGGATGAGTGGTTACCAAATTAAAATGCAGATAGTTGAATGACTATGTTCGCTTGATGTCAAATAAATAGGGAAAATTTGACAAACTGATCTCTCCATTGCAATGGTTGTTTAAATAGCGATGGAATGGTTTTCTTATAAACCCCCAATTCCTATAAACCCATGATTCCACATTCCATGAAGTGTGAGATACTTTACTAGAAAAAAGAAAAAAGAAAATTTCGAACAATTTTTGGTTAATAGAAAAATATAATAGAGTGAAAATAAAATCCACGAGGAGAAACAAATCCAAATAATTGGTATTCCAATAAAAATAGGGTGAAATATATCTTAATACTTGCCATTACCATAAAAATAGGACCAATGGGAGAATGTAGTTTGAATTTTATTGGAAAAAAAAATAAATCCAACAAATAAATTCCACGAAGAGAAACAAATTCAAATAATTGTTATTCCCATAAAAATAGGGTGAAATATATCTTGATACTTGCCATTACCATAAAAATAGAGCGAATGGGAGAATGTAGTTTGAATTTTGCAAGGCAAAATAATTTTTTAAACTCTCCCCATCAAATTCCCATGGGCTAAAGGTTTACAACTAATTTTATTTAAATTAAATATTGGGTGATGCATATTCAAACCCCTATTTGTAAAAAATTTACCCAATCAAAATAAATAACCCCCTAATTTTGCCCATGGGCGGAATTTCGCCCCTAAAATTCTCTATGTATATATATATATATAGATATATAAAGGCATATGTGAGTTTCTACATATATCTATATACGGTTTTTCGGGTGGGGTTTATGGGTTAGATTAGAAACCCACCTATTGCAAGAAGTGGCATAACCACCTAAACCAATTTCTGGTGGTATTTATGCACGCCTCGGGTGATCCACATATCCATGATTTGCCTTTGCATCTAAATTATGGAAAAATTGTCCCCGTTTAGGTTTGTTTTTTCTCGTGCTTTTTAGCACATCCCCTGCTTCAGGAAACCCTAGTTTCCATGTTGTGGTATTGTGTTCCCTTATATCACACCCATATAGTTTTTGTTCTAGGATGAGACCTTCAATGGCCCTAGAAGGGAGGATTTTTGTAACACCCTCCTCCCACATTTACACAAGTTAATTGGTCCACTAGGGTAAACATGTGACGAGAGGCTACTATAATCTAATTCAACTCCCCATGCACAGTTAAGGAAGTGGAACTGACACAACACACCCAATCTGACCTTTTGCACATACCAAAAAACCTACAGGAGCCAACCAACCCTTCCAGACAATCAACCCCTGCGACAACTTGACACTTCACTGCCCTAGAGCCTCATTCGCTCCCATGACATGGGCATGCATGTGACTGGGGCCCTCCAGTCACTCTCACAGCATGGGCATGTAAGCGACTGGGGTCTTTTTCAGCTAGTTCTAAGCTTGCGACCCCGGATTCTGTGCCACTTTTTCAGGGCCAGGACTCGAGGCACTGCCCAAAACTCCATGAAACTTTCAGGAATGAAAAGTAACATCGAAACAATGATACAAATGCAAATACTTGAACAAATACTTGGCTGGACCCCTACTAGCCATGACAGACATTTCGTCAAACATGTCACAAATATGCATTCTACAGGTCATAACAAAAGATCTAAGCATAAGGGTCTCATAATTATCTAAGAATCACTAAGAAGCATCGACACCATTAGTTACATTATCATCTATTAGGTCATATATTCATTGTACATTCATTTACAAATCAAAACATGATGAGAGCCATACATCATCATTGTCATAAAACATGCTCATAACCAACATATAACCAACAAAAATAACAAGGATACATCAGCCATAAATGCCTCATATGAACCAGTACATTTTCTCATAAAATACCAAGGAGAAATAGTTCTTATTAATGAATGATTAGGCCAACCAGGTTCAGGACTTCCACATACCACCCAACCATAGATTGGTTGAACCAAATCTTTCTTTCATCCAATCACCCTCGTGCCATATTCCAAGCATGAATGTGGGACTTATAACCAAAATCAACCAGGGCTTCCCGAGGCTACACCACCTCACCCTCAATAATAGAACTAAGCTTTACCGCAATCCCCACCATATCACTAGGCCATAAACAATAAACATATAATACCAAGCTTTACCGCAATCCCCACCAGATCACTAGGCCAAAAACAACTATGGATGCTACCGGGTCTCTCCACCTACACCATGAGGGATTTGTCTGTCCCAACCTCTTGGCTTTACCGTGTATCCCACCATTACTGGTCAAGGGATTCCTAGGCCTACGAGGTCTCCACCCTCTAGGCTTTACCGTGTATCCCATCCCGGGATTCCTAGGCCCAATCAAGGGTACTCACCACTGAGCTTTACCGTGTATCCTGCCATTCACTGGTCAAGGGATTCTTAGGCTCAATCAAGGTGTTCACATTCAAGCTTTACTATGTATCCCATCTTGGGATTCCTAAGCCTTGTGAATAATCCTGGGACCACCCCACTCAACGTCAAGTCCATCTGACAATCCAACTCAACCATGTTGGAAATAATACTGAGAGGGGGGGGGTGAATCAGTATTATCAGATCAATCAAACTTTTCAATTTCATACTCAGAAACATATACGCTACTTCAATGAAGTGAACCCGCGTGTACACGCTACTGTGTCTAATGAAACTCGCGTATATCCAGAGATCTTATAATTCAGTTAGCTTAATCTTCAGTAAATGCATCAGATCATTATTAAGCATATTAACAGTAAACAGGTGCAGAATAACATAACAGAACACCACACAAGAGCCACACACATGAACACAAAGATATAAGGTGGAAACCCAATGTGGGTGAAAACCACCTGCTGCAAGTCATCTCAATCTTCTTCTTAATAAGAAAATCCTTTTACAATATTTGTACTGGTGCAGTCTTATACCAGTACGGGAGCTACAACCCCCTTTGCTCTTGTACTAGCCGATCCATTTACTAGTACACAGGCTGCTACCTGCTACAATGCTCCAAAGATCTCCTTTAGCTTTTGTACTAGCTTAGATACTAGTACGTAGGTGCTTGCCTACAATCTTCTCACCTCCAGGTACCACGTTTCATCAATTTTCAGACTGGATACACTGAAGCACAACACATAATCTGTAAGGCCACTTTTCATCCAATTTTCATACTGGACCCATAACTATCATTGAAGCTCAAAACAATCATCAAACCCTGAATCACTGAAACCCTGTTAACAACAGTCACCAGAACACAGAGCAGACACAGAACTCTGTAATAACCATCAGATCCATCTGCAACTTCAAATATCAAGCTTTACAATGTATACGCTACTTAGATGAATCAAACCCGCGTGTATACGCGCTTTTGCCAAAGACAACCCGCGTACAGATCTAAAAATAATTTCTCATAACTTGCAGCTGTACCAGACATCAGTCATACTCATAACACTTATAGAATAATACATGCGTCAGTATGTAGATCTAGAATAAGCATCATAAAGATAGTTCATTTCAAACCATTTGATCCCGATCTCTCCTTAGATCTAGTTCTCCATCAACCGGTGAGATCTCTCCTTAGCTCAGATCAAGCAATGCATCATCAACCCATAACCCTGCATACTGGATCTAATGCTTCATCAGATATTCAAGACATTTCAGATGCACTTGCCTAATGATTTCCTTCTCCTTATATAGCCTTAGGCCTTGTTCAATACCAAGGGCCACAACCATAGAAATCCAATACCATCAACTTCAAAACTAGGGATCAACACGTCCGTCGAGACACCAAGGTCCAAAACCATAGGCACAACTTCCAAGGAATAACCGCCGTGGACCAAAGATAAGTTTTCCATATACACGCTCTTTTACTGAAGCCAACCTGCGTGTACACGCGACTTGGGCTTAATGAACCTGCGTGTATGAACTTTCTCTTCTTCTTATAGTCTGATCATCAATTCCTTGCTGTTGTCCTTCTGCACTATGATTTCTCATCAGTGTGGTTTGCCATCAAGGACAACACTTGTCTCATAGTGCCAACAATCTCCCCCTTTGGACTTGATGGCAAAGCTAACTTGTCACACTTAGAACTATCATCTGATTCCTTTGAGCCGTCCTCCATCAGTCACATCTGATATCTCTTCTGAAGATTCATCCAGTTATACATAAGTGAGATATTCTTCTATGAGAGGGTTGCCATCAAGTACAACACTTGCATCATAATGCCAACAATCTCCCCCTTTGGACTTGATGGCAACAACACCAAATCACTCTCCCCCTTTGACATCAAGGGCAAAGGGTGGACCAAGATATTCTCTTCCTTTGCTGAATCATTCCACTGTCCATACTCCCCCTGAGTACCTGCTGAAATCTCTGAATAATCTCCCCCTTTGTATATGCCAAGGTGTACCAATCTATCCATGCTCCCTCTGAGTACATGCTGAATCTCTGTACTGCTGAAGTGTGCTGTTCATGCTCTTCCTGACTGTAGGCAAGATCTACAAAAGATGTTCTTCAAGAAGAACATGACTCTATACATCATAAAAGACCTTCCTATCACCAAAGACTCATACATACATCCATCTCTCAACTAAGTGAGGATATACAAACATTGACTCATCCACCCAACCAAGTGGGGATACATCAAAAGTTTACATATGACAACCAATCATATTGCATCAATCATCCCAGGCATAGTGGGGAAACCAAAATAGGCCGTTACATGACCTTGACACCATGAAAGAGATAAAAGAGATATATGACATAGAGACAACAAATCTAGACTAAGACTTATGAAAGTCACCAATAATCGCCAGCATCTTGTCAATCACCATTCAGATCAGCAACCAAGAGATCCTTTTGTTCTCCCTCTGATTTTGACTTTGTTTCACCTGAAATCAACAACAACTTGTGAACTAGAACCAAAGGCTTCTAAGATAATGCCAACAATGCATCATTGGAAGATTATCTGCTCCCCCTGAACCTGTGCCAGATGGTCTCTGTCAGACCCATATCAGAATCTTCTCATCCTGAGTTTGACCCACTGATTTCCTTCAAATTATCATATACGCGACTGTATCTTCATAAACAAGCGTATATACGCGGATATTCCTTATCCAACTCGCGTATACCAATTTCCATATCAGCAACCTGTAAATGTCCTGTAGAGAATAAGTCATCAACCTATAACAAGGTATGTCTGCATCAATTCATCCCTTTGAACAGAATTCAGAGTCATTCACATGTGTGAAACCACCATAGCCATTTCATCAAGCTCTACATGATCCAAGTATCATTACTTGGGAACATCTGCATCAATCAACACATGCAAGTATCAACCTATCATTATATAGATAAGAACTCATCACCATGTCTCCAACAAAGCAACCTTGAGTAGTCATCCATGTATCAGCACTATGTATCTTGAGCTCAAGCTCATTTGACAAAACTTCTTGATATCATCAACAGCAACAATCCTTATTCACAAGAGTGCCTGCATCATAACTGTATGATCTTTATGCATATGACAACAGCAGTATATAAGTGACTCATCATCAAGTGAGGAAGATGTGTATTAAAGCTTTGTACTTCTCCTTGTCCTTATGAATATCACCATGTAAGCACCATATATGCATCATCAAGCAATCAACCATAAATCTGATCTGATCATTAACTATGTAGCCCCAAGAGTCACATCATAGCAAGATATATCATTTGGCCATATAAGAATCATCACCAAGGATTATTAACCATAATGCCAACAATGAATTACTAAAGGCATATGCTCCCCCTCAACCAGTGCCATCTGTTAGATCTGATCATGCATATATCAGCAATAAGCATCAAAACATCATCATCCTCAAGTTAGGATCAAAACACTTCTAGACATCATACAAGTAACAAAACATTTCCACACATCCTCAGCAGACTGTAGCTATTAACCAATAGAGCAAATAATGGACTGAATCATATCAGATCCCTTTTCTGAGCCTGTCCCCACTGCTTTTCCTCAGACTGACATATACGCGACTTTACAGTGTCGAACTCGCGTATATACGGCGCTTCCCTTTAAGGAACTTGCGTATGAGATTCAGGACACTGAAGTTTTACACTTTCAGCTCCCCCTGAGTCTGATATGTCTGTGCTGTGCTGTGTCTCAGTACATTGTGCTGACTGTACTTCCTTCTTCCTCCATATCTTCAAGTGTGATGAGGTTTTCTCCTTTTGGTGTGATGTCCATCCTTTGTTCCTGCATTCCTTTGCTATATGTCCAAGCTTGTTACATGCATAACATCTAACATGTTTCATGTTCCTCCTGTAGCAATCAGCAGCTTTGTGACCAAACATATTGCAAGCAAAGCAATATCCATAAAAGTACCTTGATTGAGATGACCTTTCTGCATAATGGTCTTGAACTCTTCTTCTTCTACATCTAGCTGCAACATGTCCAAGATTATGACATACATAACATTCAACATTATTCATAGGAGGAGTAAAGGATTTTCTTTGAGGAATCTCTTTCCTTGGTTGATGATGAGATTGATCTTTCACTTCTTCGTTGATCACTTTAGATTTCCTTTTAGAGTTTCTTGCTTCACCTTGTGAACTAGATTCACCTTCAACAGATTCATGGAAACCAAGACCAATCTTTATAGCAGGGGACCTTTGACTACTAAGAATATCATCCAATACTTTAGAGCTATCTTGAAATCGTAAAAGCTTATCCTTTTCTTCTAGTTTACCTTTCAAGATATTTACCTCAACCTGAAGCTGTTCTTCCTTTTCAAGAGATTTCTTTTTCAAAACTTCTTCAGCTTTCCTTCCTTCTTCCATTTGTTCCCTTAGTTTGAGAATTTCTTTTTCTTGTTCTTCATACAGATCCTGCTGCATTTGACGAACTCGGAAGGCACATTCCAGTTGAGATTTTAAGCTGGTGACTTCGTTTTCTTGTTTTGCAACAGCTTGGAGTAGATCTGTATTCTGCTTCTTTGATTCTTCAAGATCTCCTTTTAGTGAGAGGATTGTAGCTTCAAGATTTTCATAGTAGCTGGATCTATCTTTGAGTTTCTTGATGGTTGTGCTTCTTTCGTTGACTTCTTTTCTTAATGATGTCACTTCATGCTGCAATTTTTGACATTGGTCTTCCTTGTCCTTGAGTAGCTTTCTTACCTTGTTTCCTTCTTCTAGTTGGGCCTTTAGTTTGGTAACTTCTTCTTTGAAAGCACATTCCCTTTTGTTCAATAGATCTTGTTGATCTTTAACTTTGTCTGCAAGCCTTCTAAATACTGCCTCTATTTGACACTTTTCTTGCTCACCCATACAAGCATGTTCAGTAGTTTCACTATCACTTCCATCTCTTTCACAAGGAAATATAGCTGGAACATCAGGGGATAACACATTCATACCTGAAAATGATTCTGAATCTGATTCTGAATCTGAAGAGCTTCTTATACCTAATCCCCAATCGACTCTCCCACTGTCATAGTCCTTCTGAGATGTCTTCTTCTTCTTATGAGCTTTCTTCTTAAGCTTCTTTCCCATTGTTCCACGGATCTCCTTCAAGCGATCAAGCTTCTATCAAAGGACCTGCTTTGATACCAATTGTTGGAAATAATACTGAGAGGGGGGGGGTGAATCAGTATTATCAGATCAATCAAACTTTTCAATTTCATACTCAGAAACATATACGCTACTTCAATGAAGTGAACCCGCGTGTACACGCTACTGTGTCTAATGAAACTCGCGTATATCCAGAGATCTTATAATTCAGTTAGCTTAATCTTCAGTAAATGCATCAGATCATTATTAAGCATATTAACAGTAAACAGGTGCAGAATAACAGAACAGAACACCACACAAGAGCCACACACATGAACACAAAGATATAAGGTGGAAACCCAATGTGGGTGAAAACCACCTGCTGCAAGTCATCTCAATCTTCTTCTTAATAAGAAAATCCTTTTACAATATTTGTACTGGTGCAGTCTTATACCAGTACGGGAGCTACAACCCCCTTTGCTCTTGTACTAGCCGATCCATTTACTAGTACGCAGGCTGCTACCTGCTACAATGCTCCAAAGATCTCCTTTAGCTTTTGTACTAGCTTAGATACTAGTACGTAGGTGCTTGCCTACAATCTTCTCACCTCCAGGTACCACGTTTCATCAATTTTCAGACTGGATACACTGAAGCACAACACATAATCTGTAAGGCCACTTTTCATCCAATTTTCATACTGGACCCATAACTATCATTGAAGCTCAAAACAATCATCAAACCCTGAATCACTGAAACCCTGTTAACAACAGTCACCAGAACACAGAGCAGACACAGAACTCTGTAATAACCATCAGATCCATCTGCAACTTCAAATATCAAGCTTTACAATGTATACGCTACTTAGATGAATCAAACCCGCGTGTATACGCGCTTTTGCCAAAGACAACCCGCGTACAGATCTAAAAATAATTTCTCATAACTTGCAGCTGTACCAGACATCAGTCATACTCATAACACTTATAGAATAATACATGCGTCAGTATGTAGATCTAGAATAAGCATCATAAAGATAGTTCATTTCAAACCATTTGATCCCGATCTCTCCTTAGATCTAGTTCTCCATCAACCGGTGAGATCTCTCCTTAGCTCAGATCAAGCAATGCATCATCAACCCATAACCCTGCATACTGGATCTAATGCTTCATCAGATATTCAAGACATTTCAGATGCACTTGCCTAATGATTTCCTTCTCCTTATATAGCCTTAGGCCTTGTTCAATACCAAGGGCCACAACCATAGAAATCCAATACCATCAACTTCAAAACTAGGGATCAACACGTCCGTCGAGACACCAAGGTCCAAAACCATAGGCACAACTTCCAAGGAATAACCGCCGTGGACCAAAGATAAGTTTTCCATATACACGCTCTTTTACTGAAGCCAACCTGCGTGTACACGCGACTTGGGCTTAATGAACCTGCGTGTATGAACTTTCTCTTCTTCTTATAGTCTGATCATCAATTCCTTGCTGTTGTCCTTCTGCACTATGATTTCTCATCAGTGTGGTTTGCCATCAAGGACAACACTTGTCTCATAGTGCCAACAATCTCCCCCTTTGGACTTGATGGCAAAGCTAACTTGTCACACTTAGAACTATCATCTGATTCCTTTGAGCCGTCCTCCATCAGTCACATCTGATATCTCTTCTGAAGATTCATCCAGTTATACATAAGTGAGATATTCTTCTATGAGAGGGTTGCCATCAAGTACAACACATGCATCATAATGCCAACAAACCACATAACAAAAAAACCCACCACACCATGGCTATCCGAAAATGGAAAGGCTAGGCTGAAAAACATTGTCACACATGGCAAAACTCATGCCCATGACAACAAGAGAACCAAGAACAAACATCTATAACCATGCATGCTAAATCTAGCAAGGAAATCACACATGCAAATCGATACTTGCAAATAATCTCGCTATAGTTGCTAGATCCTACTCTTCCTTGCTTGATCTTTGCTTCCTCTTTCCTTCTTTGCTTTTCTTGATCCAATGTTGAAGTGCTCCAAGAAAACTCTAAGTGTCCAAGAGTGTGAGAGAGAGAGAATAGAGAGAGAGCTCCAAAACTGAACTAACAAAAGGTACCAACTGATCCTCAAAAGCCTTTTTATTAATGAGGCCTCTATTTTCTTCATTTTCCATTATTTTTCTTTCATTTTCCTCCTGACATGTAACCTGTGAGCCTTCACCTTCCTTTTCTCCTAATTTCCATTATTTTTATAAATAAATTGCCAAAAAATGTCATTTTCCTTTCCAAAGCCTTTTCCATTGCCTTTGCCAATTTCCTTAGCCATAATAAGCCAAATGAACACCCACACTAGGATGTCTTGCCCAACATTCAACTTGGAATAAGTATCCCATAACTGTGGTTATTATTTTTCCTTTATTAACTTTTATTGCATGGAATTTTCACTAGGGTTGTTACAATCTAGAGTAAGGAATGAATCCTTCATCCAGATCCTCCCTTCTGGGGCCATTGAATGTCTCCTCCTCCGAAAAAAGCTATATGAGTGTGATATAAGGGAACTGAACACCACCATATGGAAACTAGGGTTTCCTGAAGCATGGGATGTGCTTAAAAGCACAGGAAACAACAGACCTAATCAGAGAGAATTTTTCCAAAGTTTGGATACAAAGGAAAATCATGTATATATGGACTACCCAAGGCGTGTAAAAATCAGAAACTGGTTTGGGTGGTTATGGCACGGGCTGCAATAGGTGGGTTTTCGATCTAACCCATAAACCTCACCCAAAAATTTGCATTATATATATATATTAAAAATATTTTAAGGCATACGAGGGTTTCTTTAGGGGTACTTGCATATATACGTGTTTTATATTTGGGTAGCTCGTATATAGAATTTGAAAAATCTTTTTTTAAGATAAGGTCAGGTTTACATAGGGAAAAGGAGATGTTTCCCTAGCCAACAAATGCATCTAGAGATAAGTGTGGCAAAAGATGTTATAACATTAGCCACATTCCAACGGGCACTACTTAGCATGTTCTCCAATCTTTTCCATGATATAATACAGCTCTATATAGATGACTTCACACCTTATGGAAACACTTTCCAAAAAGAGCTCACTAATCTTACTCGAGTACTTCAGAGGTGTGAAGAAATGAATCTCTCACTATGTCATGAAAAATGTCACTACCTAATAAGTGAGGGGTTTTCTTAAGACACTACCTATCCTTTAAGGAAATTGAGGTAGATACCAACAAAGTAGACATCATCAAACATTTCCTAGTCCCTTAGAAACAAAAGGATGTTAGAAGTTTCCTTGGCCATGCAAGGTACTACAAAAGGTTCATTATGGATTTTAGCAAAATTGCTTCTCCTCTATTTTCCCTACTGGCCAAAAATTCAAACTTTTGTTGGTCAACCAAATATCAAGAAGCCTCTGAAAGAATCAAGGAAAAACCTGCATCTACATCTTTTCTGCAAGGACCCAATTGGACTTTTCCTTTTCATATTCACAGTAATGCCTCGAAAAAATCCATAGGTGCAGTACTTGGGTAGGAAGTAGATAAGACTACTTATGCAATCTATTTTATTAGCAAAAAATTATCTCATGTTGAACTAAACTACACTCTGACTGAAAAAGAGTTTCTTGTTATTGTTCATGCTCTGAATACATTTAAATACTATGTCACTGGTTACCAAGTATTTGTACATACTAACCATGTTGCCATCAAGTATCTGATGAACAAGCATAATGTTAATGCTAAAATTATTAGATGGTTATTTTTGTTGCAACATTTTAACCTAACAATCATTGATAAAACTAGAATGTTGTTGCAAGTTTCTTATCCAAGCTAACTTTTCCTATAGCTAAAGGCATGGTAGATGACCACTTCCCTGATGAGCACCTCTTTGCGACATCGGCATAGACTCCCTAGTTTGGTGACATAACAAACCTTTTGGCTACAAGAAAACTACCCTCTCATCTATCCTATAGGGGAAAATGCAAAATTATCAAGCAAAGTGCCTCTTATACATGGATGAAGGGATGCTTGGTCAAATTAGGGTCCGAATAGGTCTTGAGAAGATGTGTAACAGAAGATGAAGTACTACATTCTTGAATCGTACCACGATGGACCATGTGGAGGGAATTTTGTAGCCAAAAGAACAATCTACAAGATCTTTCAGATTGGATTATTTTGGCCTACCCTTCACAAGGATGCCCATTGATACACTTCTTATTGTGATGAATGTCAAAGGATGAGAAACCTATTAAAAGAAATGAAATGTCTCTTCAACCCCAAGTGTCTTTCAAACCATTTGAGAAATTGGGGATGGACTTCATAAGACCCATCGATCCTCCATTAGGGAAAAAAATATATATCCTTGTATGCATTGATTATCTAACTAAGTGGGCTTAAACAAGAGTAGTCAAAGTCGCCACAAAACAAAAGGTAACAAAGTTTTTAAGAGAGAAAAATCTCTATAAGTATGGATTCCGTGTTGGAAATGCTGAGAGGGGCCGTGAATCAATAGTTCATTTTTTCTTATAATTTAGTATCAAAACCATTAACCAATAACATCACATCAAAGGACCACAATATACATATGAACAACATATTTATATTACAAGGGAAGCTACAATTTTCATATTTACCAACAACAATTGTAATGGCTACAACCTTAGGTTTACCAACATCCACTAGAAGGAGGCAACAACCTCCTAAAGGAAGCTACAACTTCCTTGCATAGCACCACCTTGCAACCCTATAGAATAAAAGATAAAATAAAATCCTTGGGCTCCCATACCAGGGAAAATGACCTTATGGCAATAACTCACAAACATTGTTATTTCTTCAAGTCATTAACAACTTTAAGTCTGCTCCTTGAATCTTGATATGTCCAAAAGGTATACTACTGTAGTTATCCTCAAAAGTGCATTCTAACAAAACAAAGAGACTCTACTCCATACCTTTCAATTCACTGCATGTACAAACCTTATTCAACAATTCAAATCTCCTCAACATAGCTTTTCAACCATGATGAAGCAAGCTAATCAAAGGTAGGTCTATGTTTGATTTAGATATACTTTTGCAACCTTAGGTTCAGACTTCTCAAAGAATCTCAGGTTCAGACCTCTTTCTTGGTCAACTTTAGGTTCAGACCTCTAGATCATCCTCAAATGAATTCTTCCACAAAATTTGGATTACTTCAAGGGAACTTCGATCCTGTTACATGCCTTGATCTATCTCAGAAGGAACCTTAGGAAACCATAGGCTCAGGTCTATCTCTGCCACAAAAAATCACAAGTCTGTTTAATAATTTTGATCTTAGGAACATAGACCTTTTTAGGATTTTGGACTACCTCAAATTGACATTTAATATACTTGATAAGCGAGCACTTCTTCCTCATATTTGTCCTCTGAAATCCTTGTCACAAGATAAAATTAAGGTTCAGTTCAAAAGGTATTAATTTGAATTAAAAAGGGTTTCTGATTAGACCTCAATAGGGTTGAATTAGGCTCAAAAAATAGCTTTTAATCATAATTCTATTAGCTATTAATAAACCTCAAACAAGCTTTAGAACCACTGCTCTACTCGAAAGAAAACACAATCCCAATGAGTAAACAATAAAGTCCAAAATAACCTTGAAAAAATCAACTTCTATAAATCTACATTCATTCCCTAGCTTCATAAGGTATTGAAGCGAAATTCACAAAAAAAAAAAAAACAACAACAACAGCAGCAACAACAACCAATTCAATGATACCTTTTGAGGTGAACCAATTTTCCCTATATAATCATGAGCAACAAGGAAGGTAGATGGAGGTTGACATGTCTTTATGAAATGTCTCAATGTTTAAGTCGGTCAGAATTCATATAGTCACTTTTAAAAAATAATTTCTCTACAACATTTAGGAGTTAGAGGGAGAGCCATAGCTCGTTGGAAATGTTTCAGCGAGCACAATAAGATGGTGTAATCCATTCTTGTGTTTTCCTTGATTCAATCCGTTAAAATTTTGATTTACTTTGGGGTTGTTTATGACCCTTTAACATCAATGACAATTTTCTACCAACAATCCCAAGAGAAATAGTCATATATCAAGGAACTCAATGCACTTCAAATCTCATTAGAAGGATTATGGAGTAGCATCACATCCATCACAAGAAGGCTACTCCATATCAACCCAAGAAAATGGACAAGTTGAAGTGACAAATAGGGAATTGAAAAACATCATGACAAAACTAATCAACATGAGCAAAAAATATTAGGTTGATAGGTTCACTAAAGAAACATGGGCCTACAACACTACCTGGAAGACTATTATATGGTTTACCCCTATTATTTGGTCTTTGGTGAGAAGGCCATGATGCCCATTAAGTTCAAATTTTCCACATTGAGGATAGCTTCACATCTAGAAATAGATTTGACATATGCTCAAGAAGAAAGAAGACAATAGTTGAATGCATTGGAAGAAAATAGGATGCAACCTCTATCCACATTAAGATGTTCTTGTGGCATAACAAATTCATGAGAACCAAGGAATTTAAGGAAGTTAATTAGGCTTTGCCCTATGACTCCAAGTTTAAATATTTCAAGGGCAAGTTCATGACTAGAATGTTAGAACCATAACTAGTTGGGAAATGTCATGACAATGGCGTTGTGTAGATCATGACTATTGATGAAGATAAAATCCCTCTCTAAGTCAATGATTTTAGTCCTAAGGTCTATAAGAAACCTTTGTCCAAAGAGTAATTCACTCACATAGTCAAGAAACAATATTTGAATGTGATTATGAGTAGAAATACTCTGAAACCATCCAACAAAAAAAAACAAAAAAATTTAAAAAAGGGAATTAAAAAAAAAAAAATCTCTTTTGAAAACCTAATTTGAGGTACCCTAGACAAACTCTTGAATTGAAAACTTCTATGAGGAAATTTTCGAGTTTGAAATAAACCAACCTTACCAGTCAAACCTTTGTACATTTGGTAGGGCAGGGCAATGATGAAAACCAGAGATGACAACATTAACCTATTTGGAAAAAAGAAAAATACTAATAAAATAATACTATTTTTTTTTTAGATTGATCTCTCTTTTCTCTATGTAGATGTCTAGGGCCAACCTACTGCTACAAAGAGAAACAATAGATCAATTCATCAAGTTACGAGAGGAAATATTTGTACAAAGGCACTTGGACCTATCATAATCATCTAGTTTTTTTCTTTTCTTTTGTACCTATCATTGTTTGCAAATAAACAAAACTTCATGCCAAGATTTACTTATTACTCGTTCCATCCTCAACTATCAACATCATGTTGCACTTCAAAAATTTTACCCAAAGGATCATTTTTTCCACCTACAGGTTCCTACATGAATGCAAAAGGCAATCCTATAAATCTACAGGAGAGCTACATACAATCTTGTAAGATCTACAAGGCTACTCAACAACCACCAATAAGCCACAACTTCAAAAACACCTACATGTTTGACCCAAAAATCTCAAAGATTGACTCCTCACAAGCAAAATTAACCATCAACAAGAAAGAAGTCTACTTGCAACTTCTACAAGATCCTATGTTTATCTACAAGATCCCTTGTACGCAAAATTTCACAGCACTACCTTCTACCCACCATCCAAGACATCAATAACTGGTCCAAAAGCATCGTCCAATACTCAAGTATGAATCCTTAAGCTACAATTCTCATATGGTTTGCATGTATATTGCAATTTGCATGATGTCAAGGTCAAACAACTGAAGTTTTGTTAGAACAAGGAGTAAACTGCAGAAAAGTCCAAAACATGTCACACATGTGGAAACGACGACAATGCTATCAAGCAAAATACGTTGGAAATATCCTCTATACATGAAAATTATCACAAGGCTACTCAGTTTTAAAGGTGTTCATGTCTAATGTTAGGGGAGCATTGTTTACCAGACTTCGAAATGATCACCACAGGGCGCTTATTGAATTTTCTACAAGATGTAGAAAAGATACAATTTTCTACTAGATAATTATTTCCTAATAATTTTCCACATAATATTCTATGCCACTGTTATCATTGAATAATTACACTTCAAAAAATATCAATAGTAAATGCAGCAGAAACAGTAAACCATGCACAATAGAGACAACATTTTTACCCTGGGAAACCCAACCTTGGGAGAAAACCCAACAACTTTTATTTAGGAGAAATTATTCTTCAGTAAGGTTTACAAATTAACATTTTTTCTAGAAATCTGTGCTAATAATCCAAGTCCAAATACCAGTCAAACCTGGTCAAAATGGAAGCAAGTCAATGTTGATCAAACCAGCCAAAATATCCAGAAGTCAATGTTAGTCAACTTGGCCCAGTCAAACATGCCTGCGGTCAACTTCTGCTCTGTGGTAAGAAACCTGCAGTTTGTGGTCAACGCCCAATCAAAACTCAGTCAAACAGAGATCCAAAAGGCTCAGTCAATGACTAGTCAAACTTGGTCAAACAGATACTCCACACATGTAATTATCCAAGAATGTTAATGAGAAAGAAGAAACTTGTACTTTGGTGGTGGAAAATTTGATATGTCACATCATCTATTTATACTTTTCGAATGGGGAAAAATAATCCAAGGAACACACCCTTCCAATGGTTGGGTTGACTTGTCACTCCAAAAATAATTTTAATTTTAATTTTTCTATGCCGACTTGGAGACCTCTTTAGCCATGCAGGAATATCTCTCGATGCTACAAAAAATCAACAACACCAACTTTGCCTCACGCTCGGATTTAAATGACAGGGAGGCATTATAACCACATGCAAGAAGGAAAATCCAAACAAGTTAAGTACTTCTCTATTACAATGTTTTCACTTCACTATATGATCTACACCAATCGCTATAGTTTCTGTGGGAGTTGTGATAGTCTGCAAGAACTGCCCCCGAGCCTACATGAATGATGTAGAGAAATAATTGCAATTAGACAAGGTTGACATCGTTTGACCTTAATTTTTTTACCAACGCTAATTTTCCTCCAAGTTTTATGTTGCATTTACTTCAAATTTCTTTGTCATCAACATAAACAAAAACCAAAATTGCATAAAATAGACAGACCTCTAAAGAATCCATAATAGGGGTTGGGTTCAATTGTATGGAGCCCACTAACGCTATAAAGATTCATCAAAATCCTGGGGTTGAGAATATATTCCAATGGTTAGTATTCTTTGACAAATTGAGAAGATATGATGATGAGGTGGCTTTAGAGTTTCCCCTGAACTTTCAGAATCTCAAAGGACAAGGTTATGCAACAACAGTGAGGGGTTTAGAAATCAACATAAATGAAGTTGTTCTTAGTAGAGAGGCAATAGCTCCTATAGGATTGTGATGCAGGAGCATCCGGCACTCCTCATTAAAGAGGAATCCAAAGCGGAGGAAGCAAGGAGGACGTGGACCTTTGAGCAAAACAGGGGACCATTCTGTTTAAAACATAGAAAATGATGGAGCGGGTAAAGTCTCTCGAAGACTTAATTCAACGTAATTTGCCACATATGCATGTATGCGTACAAGGATAATTAAGGGTAGTTGAGTAATTGTGGGGAGAAATCGTGCATCTTAAATGATCCACAACTGTTGTAATCTCTTATAAAAATAGAAGCCTATGTGTGTGATAGATATAGATAGTAATAGACAGAAACCTGTGAAAACAGAGTATTCCCAATGTAGTCGAGAGGAGAACTATTACTAAGGCTGAAATGCCTTAGCATGTAACTATGCCGTGTATAATAGAAAGTGTGTGTTTAAGTGTGCACCTGTGTGTTATGTAATTATGCCTTTTTCAATTATGTTATGTATATGTGCGTTGAGAGCTTGAAACCCAGTTGTGAGTGTGTTGATCGACCATCGATCACTGAAGGATCGATGGTGATCCAAAGATATATATTAATGAATGTTGTGTGTGTCGTAGCAGAGCATGGCAGAGAACTATGTTTAACATAGAAATCCATCAAAATAAGTGTGAAGGGTTGAAGAATGAATGCATAGGAGTCATATTACGTCGGTGAAGTCATTTGACATAGTTTTGGTTCCGCGAACGTAAATCCAACTTACACTAAGATTTAGCGCAAAACACAGTTGGATTTGGAAATCCAGACTTGAAATTTTATAGACGGGAACCTATACCCTTATCAGGTCCGTAAGGCTTTATCGCATCGGCGGAAGGCCCTGGTTATTAACAGAACCGGCCATGGGGCGATTGTGATTGTGATGATGCGGTAGATCGTGAACCGTCGGATTGAGATTCAAATCGACTGTCCAGATCTAATCGCTAATCGCATATCGGAGCAGTCAAGGGATAGTGTGATGGCCGAAATTGCGATACGTCGATAGTGATAAAGCGTCGTTCCGCGATCAGAGATCGGAGCGATCACTTATCGGAGGTCGAAAGAGTGGCGCAGCGAAAATTCTAGCGATGAACGGAACCACCGATATTTATAGAAGCGGATGGATAATATTTGAGATCCGACTTTGTGTTCCAGCGGAGTTTTTCCTTTGTATTTCCTTTATTCCCGTGTATTCTGATATATGTATTGTCCCAGGGTTTTTAACGTAAAGGAGAAATGTAATGCTCCCAATAGTATAAAAGGCTCCGACATGTTATATGGTCATGGTTTAAAGGCTAAAGGCCTCAATAATGCTTCCGATAGATTTGTGGGCCCATAACCCATAGGTCCAGGATCGAATATTTATAATGAAAGGGGATTTTGCCTAACCCCCAAGATTCCTTTTCATCAGATTGTCATGGGATAAGGAGGAAAGATAGGAGCCATTATTGCCAAAAGAAAGTTTTTCTTCCAAGATGAACAATTTGTTGAAGATAAGAATGGGACCAAAAGGGAAAGCTTTCCTGCCCCATGGAATGAGGTAGCTTACCATATCCTGAAATATATATCTTATGAAGGCTGACTTAGTGTACTTTAGGCCTATTAGTTCAAACTATTATATCATCTTAAGCACCAAGCTTATCTACCAACATCCCAATCACTTAGAATTCCTTATTTTTTGTTGTGATCACTAAATGAATTGGGTGGAAAATTCAAAACGTGAAAACTTGAAGCCTTGGCCCATCATGAGCTAATGAAGCTAATTTTTTTATGCTTTAGAAAGAGTAGATCACCCTATTTCATGGGTTGATCTTGTAGATATGGATAAACAAACTTTTATAGACAATCAGAGGACCTTGGTAGAGCAAAGGATCACCTTAAAGATTGATATGAATGGAAATGGCATCCACCCATGGTATTCATCCACCCATTAAATTTACCCATAGTATTCATCCACCCATGGAATTTACACATGGTATTGTAAGTGGGATCCACCCATGGAATTTACCCATGGTATTCATTCACCCATTGTATTTACCCACCCATGGAATTTACCCATAGTATTGTAACAAAAAAAATCTATAACTAATAAGTCGCATTTTGTAAAAGGATAGATTGCCCACCACAATGTAGCCTTGACAGTTATTATCTGTTTTCATAAAAAACAATTTCTTTGTGGTTTTGTTATTGTGTGTTCTCCTCTTTTCTTCTGGCATTTCAATTTTTTATATCTTGGGGGCCTCCCCACAAGATCCGGATCAAACTTAATGTATTCTAGGCCTATTAATTCAAACTATTATACCATCTTAGGCACCAAGCTTATCTACCACCATCCCAATCACTTAGAATTCCTTATTTTTTGTTGCGATCACTAAATGAATTGGGTGGAAAATTCAAAACATAAAAAATTGAAGCCCTGGACCATCATGAGCAAATGAAGCTAATATTATTTGATGCTCTAGAAATAGTAGATCACCCTATTTCATGGGTTGATCCTGTAGATATGGATAAACAACCTTTTATAGACAATCAGAGGACCTTGCTAGAGCAAAGGATCACCTTAAAGATTGATCCAAATGGAAAATTCCATCCACCCATGGTATTCATCCACCCATTAAATTTACACATGGTATTCATCCACCCATGGAATTTACCCATGGTATTGTAAGTTGCATCTGCCCATGGTACTCATTCACCCATGGTATTTATCCATGGTATTGTAACTGGCATCTACCCATGGTATTGTAAGTGGCATCTACCCATGGTATTCATCCTCCCATGGTATTCATCCTCCCATGGTATTTATCCATCCATGGTATTGTAAGTGATATCCACCCATGGTATTCATTCACCCATTGTATTTACCCACCCATGGAATTACCTGTGGTATTGTAACAAAAAAAAAGTTGTAACTAATAAGTCACATTTTGTAAAAGGACAGATTGTCCACCACAATGTAACCTTTACAATTATGATATGTTTTAATAAAAAACAATTTCTTTGTGGTTTTGTTATTGTGTGTTCTCCTCTTTTCTTCTGGCATTTCAATTTTGTAGATCTTGGGGGCCTCCCTCCAAGATCTAAATCAGTAAGTTCTTCCACTTAATGAGATACTCTAAAGTTGATCTATTCTATAGCAGTTAGATTCTTGTTTCTGTGACTTCTTCAAGCTCCAATATGATTTTTCCTTCTTCGTCAAGTTTTGGCAATATTGTTTGAACTAAGAGCTTGTCACCCATAACCTTTTTTAAGCATGAAACATGAAAAACTGAGTGTACTCGGGAAGATGCAACAAGCTCCAATTTGTATGCCATAGTACCAATGTTTTGAAACACTTTGTAAAGACCATAATACTTGGGTGATAATTTAGTATACTTCTTAGCTTGCTTTAGGGACATTTGTTTGTATGGTTGTAGCCTTAAAAATACCCAGTTGCCTACATCAAAACTTCTTTCACTACGATTCTTATTTGCCTATTGTTTCATTCGATTCTACGCCATAGTGAGGTTATCCTTTAAGAGTTGGATAACTTGTTGTTGATGCTCGATGTGATCTTCCACTTCTTGAAGCTTAGAATTTTCTCTGAAAGATGATGTGATGTACAGTCATATCCATAAAGTGCCATAAATAGGGTCATTTTTGCTGCAGTAAGGAAGGAAGTGTTATACCACCATTCAACCAGAGCTAACCACTTGACCCATTGTGCTTGTTTATTACATACAAAACAAAAAAGATATTCTTCCAAACATTTGATCACTATCTCAGTTTTCCCATCAAATTCAAGATGATAACATAAGCTATAAGATAATTGAGTGCCAAGACAAGAAAACAATTATGTCCAAAAAATTCCATTGAAAATGGGATCTCTGTCACCTACAATATTCTTTGGGTTTCCATGTAGCTTTTGAATTGTTTCCATAAATGCAATAGCAAATGTACTAACTTTAAAAGGATGAGATAATGCACAAAAGTGTGCATATTTGGTAAGTCTATCAACTAACACCATGATGACACTCTTTCCTTCAGAATTGGGTAAACTTGTGATAAAATCCATTGGGACCTCCTCCCAATTCTAACTTGGAATGGATTAAGGTTGTAACAGACTCGAGTTCTTAATTGTCTCAACTTTACTTTGTTCGTAAACCAAACATTTTTCCACAAACTTTTGAATATCGGATTTAAGGTCATCCCAAAAAAATAACCTTCTTAACCCTGTGGTAAGTTTTTTAAAATTTTGAGTTCCCTCCTAAGGGGGATGCGTGCAATTCCAAAAGAATCTTTTGTTTGAATTGAGAATTCTTACAGAGATATAAGCAATCTTTGTACTATAATAAATCATTTTTCTAGATAAATGTATAAGATGTACTAGGATCTTGCTGCAACTTTTGAATGAGTGTCCACACCTCTTCGCCATTCTTCTATTCATCCCTTGCTTCAGTTATCCAATTAGGTTGGATAATAGAAATGGCACAAAGCAATGCTTCCACATTCTCATTGAGAGTGTATTTGCAACAACATTTTGCTTCCCTTTTTTGTAGATGATTTCAAAGTCATAACTCAATATCTTTGTGACCCATTTTTGCTACTCTTATGAAGATAATCTTTGTTCCAAAAAGTATTTAAGACTATCATGATTTTTTTTACCTTGACATGTCTTCCCATTAGGTAAGGTCATCATTGCTTTAGTGCATGTAGTATCTCCAACATTTCCTTCTGATAAATACGTTTGTGTAAATACTTTCCCTTGTTTGGACGACTTTCAAAGGCAACCAGTCTTCCTTCTTACATTAAAACAACACCAATTCCATTTCTTGAGGCATCACATTCCACAATAAATGTTTTTGTGAAGTCTGGTGTAGTTAAATCGGTGCTTGGCACATTACCTCTTTAAGATGTTCAAAGGCCTTAATTGCTTTCGGAGTCCAAGAAAATGCATCTTTCTTCAGTAATGTTGTTAGAGGTACTGTTATTTTCCCATAATTCTTAAAAAACTTGCGATAATACCTTGTCAACCTGAGGAATCCTCAAAGATGCTTTAGGTTTGTCGGGATTTTCCATTCCTTAATGGCTTTAATTTTGTTAGGGTCTCCCTTAACACCCTCGTGAGATACAATATGACCCAAATATTCAAGCCCCTGTACTCCAAAGAAATATTTGGATTTTTTTGCATATAATTGTTTCTCCTCCATAGATTGATCACCTTGTCAACATGTTGAATATGATCCTTCCAAGACTTGTTATAGATTAGTATATCATCAAAAAATACCAACACAAATTTTCTAAGGGTTTGAAAATGGGATTCATCAAACCTTAAAATGTGGAAGGTGCATAAGTAAGGCCAAAAGGCATGACCAAAAAATCATAATGACCTTCATGAGTTCTAAATTATGTTTTCGGAATAGCTTCGATCTTCATTCTAATTTGATGATATCTTGAACGAAGATCCAGCTTACTGAACTAATTTTCTCCATGTAATTCATCCAACAATTCATCAATGAAAGAAATGGGAAATTTATCTTTAATAGTGAGCTTGTTGAGCTCCCTATAATCCAGACACATACGCCATGATCCATCCTTCTTGTGCACCAATACTACTGGAGCAGAGAAAGAAATTTGACTAGGTTGAATTATACTGACCTCTAGCATTTCTAAAACCATACGTTTAATTTCACTCTTTTGGGCATAGAGATATTTGTAAGGCTTGATGTTTGGAGGCACACTTCCTGGAATCAAGTGAATAGCATGATCATAATCACGAATAGGTGGGAGGCCTTTGGGAGTCTCAAATACCCTGGAATGATTGTCCAAGACTTTTTGGAGATGTGGAGACGTAGATTATTTTGATGTTTGAACCTCTAGTGAGCATAATTGTGCAATTACGCCCCATTGTAATTTCTTAAAAATATTTTTCATATCATTAGTGCTTATTATCTTCCCTGGTTTCCTTGTGATACCCCTTCATTCATTTTCCTTTCCTTCCCAAAAAAAAATTAGGAAAAGTTCTTGAAACTTAAAAGCTATTGTCCCCAAACATTATAACTATTGGACTCTTAGTACAACATCAAAAACACCCATTGGAAAGGAAAGCATTAGACTATCCAATACATATTCCCCCATGGTTAGATTGATATTATGGCACCTTCTAGAGAAATTTATAGTTCCTCCATTTGAAACCATCACTTAACACTCTAGTGTTGGATATAGAAAGCGATTCAATTCCTTGGCTATCTTACAATCAATAAAATTATGGATACTACCTGAATCAATCAACACTATTACCTTTTTCTCCTTGATATATCCTTCTATCTTGAGAGTTTGAGAAGTGGTAATTATCGCCAATGCATTACAAGATATGGTCGGATTCATTTATTCCTTCTATGGGATTGGTTCTTGGTGTATATCTTCTTCTTTTGATGTTTCTTGTTCCTTTTCTTCCTCCTCTTCACAATCTATGTAAAATAATTTCTTCTCATCATACTTATGACCTTTAGTGTATTTTTTATCACAATTGTGACAAAGCCCTATTGCTCTTTTTTCCTCCAATTGTTGTGGTGTTAACTTTGTAGGTTGTAGAAGGCTAGGAACAGCAACACTTCCATCTTTATGGTGGAGAGCGGTAGACATTATTGTTGCCATAATTTTGCTCAGGTTCCCAAAGGTGAAACTCATGTTGGATGTTATCCTTTAAATTCCCCATGAAGACATCAACCTATGCCCATCTAGAATATCAATTAACTTGATATTCATTTTTTGGAAATCCTCAATGTGCTCCACCATTGAACCCTTTTGTTTGAAATTTATCAATTGGCTAAAGAAGGTGTTGCTCTTTGTATCCTCATAATGTGCAATCGTTTCTAATGGGCCTCCAAATTAGACATAAATTAATACTCATTTGACCATCCTTCATCACATTAAAACTCTCTTTTTGCATTTGATGACATATTTTTAACTTTAAAATGTTCATTATGAAGGTTTGGAGATAATTGCATATTTGTGCCTAATATTATTTATTTTTGTAGAATATTGTGTGAATATTGGACAGATTATGAAGATTTGGAGGAGATAATCTAGGGACTTTCTCCCTACCACAGAAGGATCAAGATTGGATAATAAATGAACAAGATATTATGATATTATTGCACAAATTTTGGAGCTCCAGTGATTGAGAAAATCTAGGAATGTGCTCCCTGCCATTTAATGCATATTCCTAGTGTTGAGAACCAGATCCACTATTTGAGGGATTTGGAGGGGAAAGCTTCCTCATTTCAAGAAGAATGCTTCCTCATCATTTTTTATAAGTACCAATTTGAATTGGCCTCTAGGGGCGTGTATTTCTTAGTCTTCTTGTGGAGAAAACTTGTTATTTAGCAACTCCACTTCCATTTCTAGAAGGGATGTACCTGGATTGATTCAAATATTGAAGTTTCGTGTCATTTTTAACCTCTAAAGCTTGGTTTCCTTCGTAAGAATCTGATTTTCCATGGGATTGGCCATCTCGGGAGCCTCATATCCCTCTTCTACAATTTCTTTATTTCTTTTGAATGTGTTTTTCACTTGCATCTCTTATTTCTTCATTTACTATTCATGTTTCTTTTGTTGTAGGTTACATTGGTTAAATGATTGAAGTGAGTTGTTTTGTAGGTTATTTACAAATTCACAAGCATGATGCATCCTTAGAACAACTTTGAAAATTCATATTCATTATTGAGTTACTTGGATTGGTCTACTAGTTTACAAATCTAGAATTTCCCTTGGAGAAAAATAGTAGTAATTTTATGTTATTTTTTAGAATGTGTTAATGAGATTCATTTGAGTTGATTCCACTTGTATTGAGTCATAAAAACATTCAATTTAATAACAAAATTTACCCCATATAATTTTGACTTGATTAGGTTAGGAATTTGGTAGGTTAACTAGCTCACTAGTTCTTGCATTTCTAATATTTAGAGTAATAATTTTCTGCTATTTTTTAGCACTTGTTAATAGGGGTATTTTGGATTGATTCTGCTTGGAATGGATTCCTGTGACATCCTACTTAATAAATAAATAAATCCCATCCCATTTTCAATTGATTTACTTAGGCATTTGGCAAGTTATCTCGCTCTTGTAGCACTCCTGTAGCATGTGTAAAGTTGACCAGATTTGCTCCAAAAGCTTGGTCTTTGTCTCTTAGGCTTGAATAATGACCCCTAGGCTCTAAATCCATGGTTAGGGAATAATAAACACCACTTATGACTTTCCTTTTTACAAAGTAGTTCAGGCATATTTCTTTGAATTCATGTTCTTAGGATTTCAATTACAAATTGTTGTTCTTGCATAGGATTAGTTTCTTTTCAAGACAACTTTTCACATTCTGCAATTACACTAATGATTCACATTGTTGCAAGTATCACAAGGTTTAAATTCTACAAATAAACAAGTACTTTTCATTCCTACAAATAGCATAACCTTTACCTTCTTGCAATTAGGATTAGTGTTTACATTTGAGCAAGTAGCATTTCCATTTCTTGCAAATAGAGTAACATTTTCATTTCTGCAATTAGTTTAGGCTTTGATTTCATGACATTCACTCCATTACATCAGATCAACGAAAGAATGACACATTGTATGTTGCACATATAGTGTTGACACCTCTTAAGTTTGTACGAACCCCGGGTTGATAATTTAAGTTGGTAGCCTTGGGAGTTGCAACATTCTTGTTGTAATATTGGGGATCATCATATTTTTGGCGTTGTTATCGGGGAGGTGTCAAAGCATGCATTGTTTTCTTCCATAGTTGATTAATTTATTTTACTTTATGCAAGAACAAAATAATTGAATTAGGCATCTTTCATTTCAAAAACATAAAATTGCATTGCATTAACATTTTCATTCAAAAAAATCATAAAAAAAAAATACTTCTTCACTACCAACACCCCCACGTGGTGCAATAAGAACCACATCACCATTAGCTTTTTCAAGTAGAAGAAGAAGAGGTGGCAGAAAAGGTAGAAGAAATGGATGGAGATGATGACATTGAAGAAGATAATCTTGGATTTCCCATTCAAGGTACTAATATCAATGTTCTTTTGAAGAACATCACTCCATCTTTCCTTCCCAACTTCCATGGTATGAGGTCAGAGGATCCGAAAAAACTTTCTCTTTGAATTTGAAATCCTTTATAGATATTATGGTTACTTACTGAACACTCAAAAATTGAAATTCTTTCCAACAACAATGAAGGATAGAGCTCTTAAATGGTTCATGAGTTTAGGGACTAATTCGATAAGATCATGGAATGATATGCAAAATATATTTCTAGAAAAATATAAAGATCATGATCTTAAAGAAGAAATATTTAGAATGACTCAAACAAAAGATGAGAGCCTTGAGGATCTAATAGACAGATTTATGTATAATGTTAAGAGGGAAAATTTACATCATTTAGGATTTGACACACTAGAAACCCTCTTACTTAGAACAATTAGAGATGAGTGAATTGATCTCCTTTATCTCATGAGTAGAGGTGATGTATACCAATTATCATTCGAAAAAATTTGTGAAACATGCAAATGCATATCAAGAGGAAGGGCAAGAGTAAGTAAATCAACATCAAGATTGGTAAGTCAAGCTAAAATTGGAAATTTGTTTGATAACTTTAAAACAAAAATTCTTAGCAATCTAAGTGAACAAGTAGAAATGTTAAGAATGCAAGATAAGCAAAAATAATATGTTTATATTTGTGTTATCCATGCAGAATCACATGTTATTAAATATTGTCCATCATTACCAAGGTTGAAGGAAGTTTACCGAGAGGACAATGGAGAAAGTCAATCACCAAAGCAGTTATGTTATGTAGCTCCACGAAGGACATGGCATCCTATTCAACCTGATATGATACAAGAACCTAATTCATAATTTCAAGCTTATGCACATCCATCTCAAAGTAATTGGAACACATTCTTTCCTTGGTAAGGAACTTATGGGAGCAATCCACAATATTTTCAATATTTCCTTCAATATTCTCCATACTCAACTCCATGTTATCCCTACCATCCACCTCCACCACAACCACAACCTCAACCACATCCATCTCAAAGATCCACTCTCACTCAACTACCTGTACCACCATTTCCAAACCCAAACAACGAGGTAGCTCAACCCACTTACAATGTTGAGGTACAATACTTCCAAACATCTCCTCTTGATCTAAATGGTATTCATCTTAGCTCAGGAAAGATATTGAAAAAAATAGATTCTCTTGATGTCATTGAAGGACAACATCTAGAAGAAGAAGATTCAAATGAGGATACCAAAGAATCATGGGTTGCACTTGATGGAGAGAAGACATCAGAATCAAAGATTGAGGAAGTTCCATCATGTTCACCATCAAATCCTCTATGTGTTCAAGAGAATAATCAACAAAAAGAAGAAGATTTGAATGTCATGGTAGAAGAGGACATAGAAAGTGATCCAAATGTGCAAGTGAACCAAGGGCATCACAACTATATTGAAATCTGGTTCCAGACAATCACTAAGTTGCAGCAACACACTCTTCTTCAACAATTCTTGATCTCATCTCAGTCAAAGCAGTTGGTCTCTCACATTCAGGTACATGTCAAAGCATATATTTCAAGCCTACACATGAGTTTATTTGTCATATTGATGTGCACATGGCTCCATTGGAAGTATTCCTACACTTGAAATATATTTTGTTTTTTCAAGTAAAGTAGGATAGAAAAAAAATAATAATAATAAAAAGTGAAAAAAAAAAGAGAAAATAATAAGAAAAATAAAATCTTAGGTGAAAGCCTCCTTTGAGGTGTCTGATATTGGCTCACTGATTGAAAACCTCCTTGAGGCGACCAATGGGTTAGAAAGAAAGAAAAAAAGGAAAATATCTTAGGTGAAAACCTCCTTTGACGCGCCTAAACAAACCTACTAGTTGAAAGCCTCATTAAGGCAGCTAGTAGGCCTAGAAAAAAAGGAAAAAAAAATATTTTCTCCATGTATCTCTCTCTGATGAATGCAGGTGCTCTCCAACCTTTGCAAGTGACAAGAATAATTTAGTACCAAAAGAAAAAATATATATAAAAAAAAAAAAAAAGTAAAATAAAATAAAAAATAATAATAATAATGAATTAAAAAATTAAAAAATAATTAAAAATAATAATAATAATAATAATAAATAAATAAATAATAATAATTGATCGAAAACCTAGTCAAAGGAAGTCAAACTTAAGCTTTCTCCTCCTTTCCCCAGAGGCTCCAACATAACCATTTCCATTTCAATCCATCACCTTCATCCATTTCCAACATCTACTCATCATTTCTAAGCCTTTCCCATCCATTTCCCTCGTTGTCCTAAAATGCTACAAGAAGGTTATGTTTTGTTATAGGAGGCCAAAATACACAGGGCATAAATTGTTTTTACCATATCTTGAAAATCGTGCATCCACTTGATGAGTTGTTTCATGGAGAGATGCATATAAATGATGGTAACATGCTCAAGGAATTTCAACAAATTCTAGTGCACATTTTTTGAGAAATTGGCCTCCGTCACCTACACCCATTTTTAAGTTTTCTCGATATTTGTGCATCTGTTAGCTGAGATTTTTTATGGAGAGATGCATAAGGATGATGGAAACATTCTCACAAAATTTCATGTCAATCCAATCTACTGTTTGATATATATGGATAAAACAATTATGCTACATGAGACTACCCTGAAATTTTACAAGAGCAACCAGAAGTGCTACAGGAGAGAGATTAACTTCGAAAAAGAGCCCCAAAGGTCCTATTTTCCTTGGGAAATGTTGGGAGAGGTCCACTCAAATTCCTTCACCCCAATCACCACTCCATTAAGCCAAATCCATCACAAAGATTCTACCTCTAGCCACAAATAAAAAAAAAAAAAACACAGAAAAATGGCTCTGGCTTCATAATTGTTTTTTTTCCTTTCTCACAACTTTCACCACCTTTTGAAGATGTTATTCTTGTCCTTAAAACCCAGTGTAATTTGTCCAAGTCCTTGAATGAATTGTGAGAATAAATTGAATGACTACTATAGGAGGAAAACAATCTTGTAGCAACCTTCATAGATTCATCAGAAAACATGATCCAAGGATTCTTATTGCTCCAGAATGAAGAGTTGGCCACCCCTAAAGCTTAAGGAAGCCACACCATCCCTGAGGAGTAGTTGTAAGGTCACCCATCCACTCCAACAATAGCAGATCAAAAACTGGAGAGATACTTGCAAGCAAGAAAGGTTCCATCAGTCAACTACATCATGTGAAGACCTGTGCACAAGCAAAGAAAGGAAATTAGCACCTCCAGAGGACCATGGATCGATCATCAACTCAGTAGCAACATGCATGCCTCTCCAACAACCATCAGGTAGGTACAGGTATGAAATATCCTTCACCACTTCTCTTGATTTGGTTATGGTTAGAAATTTGTTACCAATGGATAATAGATGAGGTTTTATAAGCTAAGTATGGGCCAGCAATCTCGACCACCCTCAACCAGTTAAGTGCAGCTAACTCCCTCACTCATGCAACATGGAAAATCCAAATTAAGAAGGGTGATGATTATGAGGAGTGGGGACAACGGTTAAAAGAGGAAATTCGTGCAAATTCCAAGTCACCAAAGCACTTCGAGCCATTACCACAAAAGGGAATAAAAGTACGAGGGTCAAATTTACTTGCACAATTACTCATTCCCAAGAAACAGTTGGAGAAACCCATCAAGGTACAAAAGGACGAGCTAGATGCTATCAGAGACTACCTAGGGTGCCACCAAGCTGTTTCGAACAGTGTTTACAGGTTCTATAGGAGGAGCTACAGGAGGATCTGAATTGCTACAGAAGGCCCAAAAGGAAGCTATATGAGAAAATTGAAAGGAAAAAGGAAGCTAAAACTACCCAAAGTTATCCTCAAACCCTCATGCACAGGACAAAGTTATCTTTAAAGGAGTAAGTGGCTTTCTCCCTCTTTCTTTTCCATACCTCTGCATGGAGAATTATGCTTGAATTAAGTGTCATGTAGCAAACGATTTTGCAGTAATTCCCTTTGGAAAGGTCAGTGGAAAGTTTGTTTTGATAAAAAAAAATCATTAGCATCCTTCTCCCCCTCTAATAAAACAGAAAACTTGACACTATCTTTACAATTGAGACTACTCTAACACCAAAATTTGAAATACACCTAAGTAACCTCGAGAAGGAACAGTAGGAGAAATGGGGGGAGGTTTCAACAGAAGATAACCCACAGACACAAAGGATTCATCAACATCCTCCTGTGGTAAATATTTTTCTAAGACATCAGTGGATGGGCTTATTTGAATAGTTGAAGGGGTATGTTGATGATATAACTGAGGAATTTGCAATGACACTAAATCCTCAGGGAGAAGATAGTGCCATTACTGTTGTTAGGGGAGGTCCCATCTCTTTAAATGTTGAAATCATAAGAAGAGTGACTACTTTACCCTTAGGAATTCAATGGAGCAAGGAGTATAAATCAATGAGTGTTATAGTTAGGAAGAACTTCATTTAGAGAGAAAATCTTGTAGAATATAAAAATGGAGTGAGAAGAGAGAGCCTACCTTACCCCTGGGATGAAGTGGCCTATCACATCCTCAAATACATATCTTGTGAGGGGAGGCTGAGAATTCTATATGCCTATCATTTTAGGCTACTCCATGAGCTAAGATTCAAAGCAGAATTACCTATCCCACACAGAGCAAGATGTGGTTGCAACATTGGCCACATTGGGCACACTTGTCAAGCCCAAAAGAAAGCAGCCAAGGCAAGGTCCCTTATACTTTAAAACAAGGAAGAGCACCAGGATAAGGCAAGGGAAGCCTCAGCCTCCTTCAAAAATCCCTATCACTATTGATGAGTCAGCAAGCAAGAAGGAAGAGGTGGGACCTAGTGAGGGAAAAATTGAAGAATTTACCTCTCCTAAGGCCAAAACCAAGCAACTTTTGACACCTATGAGAAGGCCAACCACTAGAGCAGCCACAACTAAGCAGCTCAAAGCACAAACTTACCTACTACAGGAGAAAACAAAGCTGCTATAGGAGAAATAGAGTTGCTACAGGAAGGGATAAATTTGCTACAGGAGAAGACATTGTGCTACAAGAAAGTCTAGAGAGCTGCAAAAAGCCTGATTTTGAGCAACTTTACCCTAGATTTGAAGAGGGACATCTAAGAGAAGGATTGGGAGTATTGGTTTTCCAAACTTTGGAAAATCACAGTGACAAATCATGGGGGGATTAGTTTCAATTGAAGAGAGTCCACAGACTCATCAAGGATGCTAATTATCACATATGTTGTGGAGAATGTTCGAAAACTTGTATCATGGGCAAACATTGTAAACATTAATAGGGATACTTTTCTTAAGACACAAGCACAAGCCTAATTAGAACTTGGAGAAAAGGATGGATCTACAAAATAAGGAGTTGGAGAAGAAGAGGAAGAGGATGGAGAAAGGGAATATATGCCAAAATTCCATCTGAGGTAGATTGAGATGTTAAGGAGACCACCAGGGCCATGAATGAGGCACAATTAGGTCACTAAGTTGCTTAGAGGATGAGCAACACTTTCAGCAGGGGGTATGATGGGCCTCCAAATTAGACATAAATTAAGTCCTATATGACCATCCTTCAACACATTAAACCTCTCCTTTTTCATTAGATGACATATTTATTTTTGTGGAATATTGTGTGAATATTGGACAGATTATGAAGATCTAGAGGAGGATATAATCTAGGGATTTTCTCCCTGCTACAAAAGGATCAAGATTAGATAAAAAATAAACAAGATATTATGAAATTATTGCACAAGTTTTTGAGCTCCGGTGATTGAGAAAATCTAGGAATGTGCTCCCTGTCATTTAATGCAGATTCCTAGTGTTGAGAACCATATCCACTATTTGAGGGATTTTGGAGGGAAAAGCTTCCTCCTTTCAAGGAGAATGCTTCCTCATCATTTTTTATAAGTACCAATTCAAATTGGCCTCTAGGGGCATGTATTTCTTAGTCTTCTTGTGGAGAAAACTTGTTATTTAGCAACTCCACTTTCATTTCTAACAAGGATGTACTTGGATTGATTCAAATAATGAAGTTTGGTGCCATTTTTAGCTTCTAAATCTTGGTTTCCTTCATAGGAATCTGAGTTTCCTTGGGCTTGGCCATCCCAGGAGCCTCAAATCCCTCTTGTACAATTTCTTTATTTCCTTTGAATGTCTTTTTCACTTGCATCTCTTATTTCTGCATTTACTATTCATGTTTCTTTTGTTGTAGGTTATATTGGTTAAATGATTGAAGTGAGTTTTTTTGCAAGTTATTTACAGATTCACAAGCATGATGCATCCTTATAACAGCTTTGAAAATTCATATTCATCATTGAGCTACTTGGATTGGTCTACTAGTTCACAAATCTAAAATTTCTGAAAATTCCTTGTAGAAAAATAATAGTAATTTTATGTTATTTTTTAGAATGTGTTAATGACATTCATTTGAGTCGATTCCAATTGTATTGGGTCATAAAAACATTCAAGTTAATAACAAAATTCACCCCATATCATTTTCGCTTGATTAATTTAGGCATTTGGTAGGTTAACTAGCTCACTAGTTCTTGAATTTCTCGTTTTTAGAGTAGTAATATTCTGCTATTTTTTAGCACGTGTTAATAGGGGTATTTTGGAGTGTTTTTTCTTGGAATGGAGTCCTAAGACATCCTACTTAATAACAAAATGTTTCCCAACCCATTTTCATTTGATTTACATGGGCATTCGGCAAGTTATCTCGCTCCTATAGCGAAACATGGCCTCTTGTAGCACTCCTATAGAACATGTAAACTTGACTAGATTTTCTCCAAAATCTTGGTTTTTGTCTCTTAGGCTTGAATAATGACCCCTAGCTAAATCCATTATTAGGTAAGAATAAACATCACTTAGGACTTTCCTTTTTACAAAGTAGATTAGGCATATTTCTTTGAATTCATGCTCTTAGGATTTCAATTACAAATTGTTGTTCTTACATAGGATTAGTTTCTTTTCAAGGAAACTTTTCACATTCTACAATTACACTAATGACTCGCATTATTGCAAGTATCACAAGGCTTACATTCTGCAAATATACAAGTACTTTTCATTCCTGAAAATAGCATAACCTTTACCTTCTTGCAATTAGGATTAGTGTTTACATTTGAGGAAATAACATTTCCATTTCTTGCAAATAGGGTAACATTTCCATTTTTGCAATTAGTTTAGGCTTTGATTTCATGAAATTCACTCTATTACATCAGATCAATGAAAGAATGACACATTGTATGTTGCACATATAGTGCCGACACCTCTTAAGTTTGTATGAATCACGGGTTGATAATTTAAGTTGGTTACCTTGGGAGTTGCAACATTCTTGTTGCAATATTGGGGCTCATTAGTTTCCTCCATAAAAATTGACCAAGTGACAATTGGTTTACGAGAACAAATCCATCGATACCATACAAACTCATTGGGTTTTAAATATAAAGATGTAATGTGTTGCACTTCATATAGATCAAAATATTGCTCCATCTGTAGTATCCATGTTACCGTATCCTTTCCATCAAACTTCCTCATATCGATCTTTGGAATGTGTTTGGTATTCAATCCAAAGTTAGAGTCTCTAAAATCATGATTAACATTCCTTTTGTTCTCATCATGACTTTCATGGAATACCTTTACGCCATTAGGAAGATTTTCTTGTAACAATTTTGTCAAACCGTCCTTCAAAGCTTCCATGTTTGCTTTTAATCCATCCTTCAAACCTTCCATGTATGCTTTTAAACCATTCTTCAAAACATCCATCTTAGCTTCCATTTCATTTTTGGTTACTCTTTATGAGAGCGAAATCTGTTGCACTTGGTCACGTAATTTTGATATATCATGTTGCATTTCTTCTTCTTCTTCATGTGTCATAGTAGATATTTATGGTTTCTTACTGGAAGTATCCATTTATTTTTGTTTCGAGGCATATTGGAACCAAATAATGATACCTATGCTTTACTATTCCCTTTGAATTACTACAGACTGATTTTTCAAACTAAACTTATGTAAATTTTAAAAAAACACACACCTTTTTCTTCTTACTTTTCGAAGCTTGATATTGAAATTGTTGTATCTCTGAAATTTCGGCCTCATAAGTTCTAAAATTTGGTCTTCTTGTAGCAATCCGAATCTTCTTTCCAACGCTACAATTCAAACCAAGATTGGATTATTCAATATAAGTTATGCCAAATCTCTCATTATGACCTGATTATGGATTTATTCAATAGAGTGAACTTATAAGGGATGCCATATATCCTTTTTTCAACCTTCGGCCTTGAAATTGATATAAGAAAAACTACAAGCCATGCACCTTCAGTGAGATTTTACAGAATTCAAATATGATGCTTGAGAATAAGGTTATGACGATTTTCCCTAGGTCACTTGTTTGAGACTGAATTCAGGAGCATGCAGAAACCATAAATTGTTTGGATCATACTCAGAAAATATAGCAAACCAAGATCTGAAATTTCTACAAAATTTTCAACAATATTTCGGATCCACGTGGTCGAAATTTAAGCTTCTAAAGCTTCGTAGAAAAAAAGTTATAGTGAAAATTCCGAGATAACTTGTTTGAAGCAGCGAAACCCTAGAACCCAAAGCTCTGATACCAAATGTTATGCAAACAGCTCACAAAACAGAAGAAATGACAGATCAATGACATGAGAAATAGCCTCTTTGAGGGGGAAACCTCCTTTACATCACATAAATATATAATTCTTGGATTATACAAATGACAAGACCTCTTTGGAATATATAGGTGTCTAAGGGGTCACAATATAATCAGAGCCTACATAATAATAATCATGTAAGGGAACAACAATAAGAATAGTGGGCTTCTATGGGGCATAAAAATAACAATATGGGGGCTATTTAGGCACAACAATAACAATAGGTGGCTACACTAATAATAAAAATAACAAGGCTACACTAGTATTATAAGGACCAAACATGCCCCTCTCCTTCAAACAAGTGTTGTCCTCAATGCTTGAGTATTTTTGGGTGCTTTTGTATAAAATTTTCATCCTCCCATGTGGAATATTTAGTGGAAAAGTTCTTACACTTAATGAGATACTCTAAAGTTGATCTATTCTGTAGTTGTCGGGTTCTTGTTTCTGTGACTGCTTCAAGCTCCAATATGATTTTTCCTTCTTCGTTAATTTTTGGCAATATTGTTTCAACTAGGAGTTTGTCACTAATGACCTTTTTCAAGCATGAAACATGAAAAACTAGGTGTACTCGGTAAGATGTAGGAAGCTCCAATTTGTATGCCATAGTATCAATCTTTTGTAACACTTTGTAAGGACCATAATACTAAGGTGATAATTTGTTATCCTTCTTAGGTTGCTTGAGGGACATTTGTTTGTATGGTTATAGCCTTAAAAATATCCAATCGCCTACATGAAAACTTATTTCACTGTGATTGTTGGCTTGAGGGGGCCTGACCCAGGTTCAGCGTTAATTAGCCAAATAAATCCCTACACTACTGGCCCTTTCGGCATCAGTCCGCGGAGAACAGACCGAAGTCTCACCCGAAGCAGTATGGGGGGGTGCTGGAACCAAGTTTCCGCACCCTGAGATGGTTGTGATGTCGTTTTATTCCTTCTATTCCTGCCTTCGCGTAGGTCACTTAGTCCTAGGGATCTGTCTTTCTAACCCCTTATTCCTTCCTTCGATACCTCCGCGAAAGGGTACAACTGGCCTTTGCTCAGCCCTATCCTACGACTCAGATACTTTCGCGCTACTAAGGCAGTGTATTGCACAGATTAGCCAGTTATCTTAAGAATCCCACTTATCTTATTAGATACTCACAATTAGCACCGTGTAAACAGATATCCTTATTTGCATTCAGTTATCCAACACAATTATACACATTCGCGCATCACATAAGCATTATAAAGGAAATTCATACATAAAATGACAAGATGCATCAATCAGAACAAAGACACAGAAATTGCAGAATACTTCTCTTTATTGATATCTTCCAAGTGATTACAAACTCTATCTACCCTGCACACACAATTGCAGTGGTCCGCGCACTCAGCTGCGGACTTCCACCCTAGGCCTCTACGCACTCAGCTGCAGAGCCTCTACCTAAGCTACAACCCAGAACTTAGAGTTCTTACTTCAGAGCTACAACTCTCTTACATGATATCTCCCATTGATTGATTATTCTAACTACTTGGAGCTTAGCTCTTTTTATACAATCCCATGGTTCGCGGACCATGGGTAGATCTCTTACAACCGACTTTACTTTACAAAACTAAGGGCGGACAACCCTTTATGACTTATGACACCTTCGTGTTCCATGACCACATAATGTGGAGTCTTTACAATTTTATTACAAAATTTGACTCAAACATGGGCTTTTAGCCCCAAAAATGCCCTTTGGGGGATCAACTTCCCAACAGGCCCCCAACACAAATATCGTGACTCGCCCTCGAGTCACTTGGTAGCACGGAGATCTTTGCACGAATCCCTTCCAGCTCGACCCGTATGACCGCAACCTCGGCTGTGCACTGAGCTGCTGCCTACTTCGCGTCTTCCACTATCTGCTCGGTCATTGCTCCTGCGCTGTTAGCCTGAAGCTTTTGTTACGTTGCTTGCAGAGTCGCAAGCTTGCCTTCGATATTCCCTATCACTGTGTAAGCCTCATCCAGCCAGGGCTTTAGTCTCACCTTGAGCATTGCTTCCTTGTGTAGTGTTGTGTCCACCTGTTCCTTCAGCTGCTTGGCCTCCTGTAGCTTGGTTAGTCTCTATGTCAGCGCAACGGTTCACACTGTGCCCTTAACCTCATCGTAGCATTATTGTAGCTCGCGCGCTTCCATCTCTAGCCTCTATACATTGGGGTCCTCCTGCAAGTTGGTCAAGACCTCAAATGCCCGTTCAAACAATTGCGTGTAGTCTGCTACTGCACTGTCCACCGCTGCTACTGCTTTTGTGACAATGATCACCCGTTGTTCCTTCACTTTTGGCGGAGTTGAAGGCTGGGCCCTCAACTATAACTTTGTAATTTGCAGATTCAACTCAAACTAAACCCGCGCCATCTTAGTACGAGTGTCGCGCACCCTTGGAGCCAGCTTGTGGATGCGTACCTCGACTGGCTCCTCCTCCGAAATGGCCAACTCTGGGACCATTCTGCATGCCTCCTCAATGACCTACAAAATTTGCTTTCTCTGATTGGTCACCTCGGTCTCAACGGCGATGGCAACATTTCTCTGTAGGGCCATCTGCTCGTTATTGATCCATTGTTCACTGATCACCTAGAGGGCGCGGTGCTCTCGGGCCCTTAGTTCTGCAATTACTCCATCCTGCAAGAGGTGGAGTGCTTCATGTGGGAGCACTGCCAGGTTCAATCCTACTCCTTTTAAGGCGCTGACAGTGGGCCTGTCAGCCTCATTCTCTGTGGTTAGTGCTCCATCCAACAGCACTATTGCACTGGAGGCCTTCACGCGCAGCATATCCGCAACCTCTGAAGTGTCGATAGCCAGGCTGGTAGACACCATGCCAGGCGTGACGCGCGGGTCTGCAACTCCTGCAACCCTTTCTGGATGGCCCCTAAGATGATCTGCTGCTACTATTCAAACTGTTATAGGGCCTCTGCGATGAATCCCTCACTGTGTCATCGATATCATGCAAGTCGCCCTCTGTTAATGTGATGGCGTCTAGTGAGGTCTTGGTCACCTTTGATTTCTTCCTGGGCCCTCCCTTCTCCAGCTCTCTTGGGCGCTTGATGTGGCGAACGTCTCCTGAGGGTCTGCGCCGTGTTGTTCATATGTTTCCTCCTCGGTCTCAATTGAAGGCGACCTCGCCCCTTTATCAGAGCCTCGCTCTCTCCCACCTGTCTGCTTCCTTATCTGTTGTGCGGCCTCACGTTCCACCTGAGCCTTATCAGCAGCCTCCTTCTTCCTCTTTTCGGCCAGTTGTGTCATCTTAAGCTTGGCCTCCTCCTTTTTCTTCTACGCAGCGGACTTGCTCCCGCCCACTGCCAAGTCTATTGTACATCGCCACTCTGCTGGCCATTGATCAAGCATCGCATCAATGGCGTCATCTGTTGCTAGATAAGGCAATTCGTACCATTTATGTGCAAGTTCCTTCTGTGCCCTGATGGATACTCAATGGAAGTCGGCTTTAAATTCGGCGTAACCCTGCAGGTTGGCGTACACCGTTGGCGACAATCGCGACTTGCAATTGATGGCCATCGGAATGTTCATTTCCATCAAGATCCAAAAGATCTTTCTGTCCCTAACTCGTGAAGCATACTTCCCTTCTTCTGGGAGGTCTGGCACGACCGGAGGGAACTAGCTGTCCTCGGGCAGCTCCCATGCTACCAGCACAATTGACAACAAGATCCACACGTAGTGGAATGTCTTGTTGAGATCTTGTGCTTCGCGACAGTTCGCCAGGAACTCTCTGCGAAGGTAGTCCGACCAGTTGAATTGGACTCCTTCAACGCACTGTCCTGTGAGCAAGATGATAGGTGCCGACACCTCATCAGCACGACACTTTCTCATCATCTTCCCCACTAAGATCTGTGTGGCTACCTTCACAGCGGGGTCGGAGATGCTGCATATAGCGTATACGCGCGGATTCTTTATCATTTTAAATTTTTCTTTCATTGATTCTGTGAGAGCCTGCTTGCCACCTTTTCTGCCAAATATCATGGCCGGATTCTCTCCTGTATATGGCAATCACGTTATCCAGTGAATCAACCTATCCATGATGGGTATCGGCTCCTCCAGCCATGGACACCCATCATGCACCAAGCACAACAACTTCTTGATGACCAAAATTGTTACCGGGGTGTGGTTGTAGTGTGGCACCCAGAGCAGGTTGACCAACCTTGCCTTTTCTCCTCCCTTGAGCCACCTCAACGGCTCCAATGTGGTCATTCCTATATTCATATCAATGATGCAGTGCATCAGTTGCTTGGTCTCCAGGTGTGGGAAATTCTCGTGGTCCACCAAGTCCAAGTCTTCAAGTTTCAGCAGCGGCATTTGTGCCAAGTGTGGACCGTCGAAAATAATTTCTTCCGGCAACAGAGGGGTTTGCAGGGGAGTCTTGCTCTCATCGATGTCCTTTGGTATCTTGGTCTTAGGCTTGCACAGAGGGACATACTCTAGCAACCGAGTAATAGGGTCTGCACCCTATGCTTCAACCTCCTCGACTTCAACTCCCACATCCTCGTCGTCCATCAGGATGTCTTCAATGTCTTCCTCCTATGGTTCTAAGTTTATGGCCTTGCCTTTCTCCTGTGTAGTGGGTTTTGGTGGGTTTCTCCTTGGAGATGCGCACATTGGTATAGCAAGTTGCTTGCCCTTCTTATCTTTCACGGTTTCTTTGGTGGGGGTTGGCTTCGGTCTCGGCGTTCTTGGTGATTTAGGGACTTCAGCGAGCACCTCGGCGACCTCTGGAGCAACTACTTCTGCCTCCATCTCAACTTCCGGCATCGATTCTTCTCCTTTGGTATCTATAGCTTCTATGGGCGCCAACATGATTTTCTGTATGAACTCTTGTGTCTCCTTTGGCAATGTCTCAAATACTTTACTAGCTATCAGAAGCTCATAGTGCTCGCGATTCATGTGCGCCTGAGAGCTCAACAACTCAATTCTCAAAATGTCAAGTGTTTTCGTTGGATAGTCACTTGTAATTTATAGGGTATTTTGAATTCAAATTCGACCATTCCCCCCAAATTCGGTTCATTAATGCCGGATTAGCAGCAAATTTTCAAGGATCTGAGCCATAAATTTCGTCTTAAATGTCGATCGCCCACTCCATTTGGGCACATTTCAACCATCAAATCATGAACAGTGACTTTAACGGTCACTTTCCGACTCACATGCGCGATTTCTCCCTGGGTAGCACAGCCACCTTCGCACTGCCGTGAACCCTGTGACACTTCCTTGCTTCCTGCAATCCTCCAATCGCACAGCTCCCCAACCCGGGTAGTGTAGTTTATAGTCCCGTGCCTCCTTTCAGTTGCCTGGAGCACTAAGACTATGTTACCTTCATCTAGTCACATGGTCAGACCACTGGTGTATGGCTTCAACTGACTGCCATTCACCTTTCCTGGGAAGGGGTCTCCATTCAACTTGACCAGCTATACCACTCCTCCATCGGTAATCTCCTTAATGACATAGGGCCCTAACCAGTGCATTCTAAATTTCCTTGGAAATTTATCAAACTTACTGTCATATAACAAAACCAAGTCATTTACCTTAAAGGTGCGTAGCTTAATATGTCGATCATGCTATGCCTTTTCACGTTGCTTTTGGACCTATTGGTGAAATCCAGCTAGAAATATCTCTTCCTCAAGTTCATCTAGTTGTGCGAGCCTTTCCTCCAAGGCTCCACGATTCGTCATACCTGTGAGCATTGCTATGCGCAAACTAGGCACAATATACTCCATAGGCATTACCGCTTCAACACCATAGACAAGCCTAAAGGGGGTTTGTCCAGTCAACTTCTTGCATGTCATTCGATAAGCCCATAGTACTACAGGTATGCGTAGGTCCCAATCACTTTGCTGAGCATTGCAAACCTTAGTCAGCACGTTTTCGAGCACTTTATTGAACGCTTCCACCGTCCCGTTAGCCTACGGGTGATAAGGCGTGCTCTTCTGGTGATATACCTGAAATTCCTCCGTTAGCACACTGATCGTCTCATTCAAAAAGTGTGTACCGCGATCACTCATCAAGATCTTTGGACAACCAAATTGCGTCAGTACATGCTCAAAGAGGAACTTTGTAGCAATCGTGCCTGTGCAATCCTTCATAGGCTATGCCTCTACCCAACGAGTCAAATACTCCGTCACGGTAATAATGTACCTTGCTCCCGTCTTTCCTTGGGGCTGAATGGGTCCCACAAAATCTATTGCCCACTTCTCGAAAGGTTGCAACGTCATCTGTGGATTCAAAGGCATCTCATCCCTCCGTGATGACCTACCAGTCCTTTGACATATATCACATGCCTTGCAATACGCTTTTGAGTCCTGATGGAGGGTTGGCCACCACAACCCTGCGCATAGAATCTTCTGCGTGGTCGCTCTCCTTGCATAATGTCCTCCTGTGGTGTCCCCATGAGCGTCCGTGAGGATGTTGCTTCTTTCAAACTTAGGTACATATCATCGCAATATCTCATCAGACCCCATTTTATACAGATGCCCAATAATGACCGAAAAATCTGTCACACGCACTACTAATTCCTTCTTCTGTTGGACAGTGTATCCCTCTGGGGCAGTCCCTGTCGTTAGGAAGTGTATTATATCCTCAAAATGACCATCCGCAACACACACTGCAAATAGTTGTGTGTTAGGCAATCCTTCCTCCAAATTAGTGGGCTCTTCCCCTATTTCGATGCGCGACAGATGGTCTGGTCCCGCATTCAGTCGTCCAGGCTTCATAATAACTTCAAAATCATACTCCTGGAACAATAAGAGCCACCTGCAGATTCTCCCCCCCAACACAAGCTTATTGACCAGGTATTTCAGCACAGAGTGATCTGTATACATTTTAAAATGGCCTCCTAGCAAGTAGTGTCTAAACTTCTGGAGCACATATACCATAGCTAACCCTTCACGCTCGGTGGTGGAATAATTCTTCTCTGCCTTGGATAATCTTATGCTTGAAAACGCTATAGGATGGTCTAAGTATTCTCCACCAGCCTGTGTGAGTACTGCTCCCAGCGCTATACACGACGCATCGACATGTACATGAAACTCCTTCTTCTAGTCCGAGAAGACTAGGATCGGCGCAGTGACCATCTTTTCTTTCAATACATCCAAGCTCTTTTTACAATCCTCATTCCAGCAGAATGTGACATCCTTCTTCAACAACTTCTCCATAGGCGCGGTGATCTGGGCATAGCCTTTGATGAACTTTCTGTAATATCCTATATGTCCTAGGGTGGTGCGCAACTGTTTCACACTCCTCGGTGCTTCCAAGTTCAGTATCATCGCGATCTTCGTGGGGTCTACCATTAGTCCCTGTCTACAAACCACATGACCCAGCAGGGTCCCAAAGGGAACACAAAACAAACACTTCTTCAAATTGAGCGCGATCTAGTATCTTCAACAGGTATCCAGCATCAGGCACAGGCTTGCTACATGGCGTTTCACCAGCCCAAACATAGTCCAATCATCAAAGTATACTTCCAGGAACTTATGAATAAACTCCTTAAACGCAGCAATGACTACGCGCAAGAAAATCGCAGGTGCATTCTTCAATCCAAACGACATTATAGTGTACTGAAAACAACCCCACTCAGTCATGAAGGTTGTCTTGCTCCTATCCTCCGGCGCGATTTTGATCTAGTGGTACCCCGAGAACCCATCAGTGAAGGATTATGCTTCCTCGCCACCTACATTGTCCAATACTTCATCAGTGAATGGAGTTGAGAAAGGATCATGTACGCAGGTGTCATTTGGCTTTCTGAGATCCACACATATCCTTATTTCATCCTTCTACTTCTTCTCCTGTACCACCATTGGGCTTACCCAGTCAGGTTCTTCCACAGGTTCAATGATGCCTGCCATGAGCATCTCGTCTAGCTCTAAGCGAACCTTCTCCTTATACTTCGAATTGAGACAGTAAGGTCTTTGCTTAACCGGCTTCGTATCGGGTTTCAACATGATCTTCATCATCCCTAGGTCCTTGATTATCCCCTTGAGATCCGTAAAATTGGTAGGGAATAAATCCTGGTATTCGTGAAGCAATTCAGCGACCTTATCCATCGTCGCATCGTCCTAGTAATCTCCAATCTTCACGAATTTGGGCTCTGCCTCCATACCAATGTTTACTTGTTTCATTTTCAGCGACGCGGTTATATCCGGATTCTCAACCTGTGATCCTTCAACCTCGCAGTGACCTTCTGTTTCAGGGATGTTAATCTTTCGCAGATCCTCATCCTCTTCTTCGGCAGTTACATTATAACATTCCAGTGCGTGACTCAGCTGAGTAGCCCATTCAGGTTGAATCAGGTCTAGAGGATCCTGCAGTATCCTAAATATTGTTGCTTTCACCTCTTGTAGCGCTTCATCAATATTGTCAAACCTGTCTTCAAAACTGAATGTCATTATGAATCCTTCGCGCAGAATATCCCATTCACCTGTACCATGGTGGAGCTCTATTTCTACATACCAGTTCATCGGGATGACATCCAGGGTGTGACAGAACAAGTGCACCCATTCAGGTTGGGGCTTCTCTCCATAAGCCTGAGCCCATTTGGCCAAGTGTGCGCGCGGATCATCCTGCCCATCATACTTGTCTGTCATTCGCACCTTTGGCTTCCCAAAGCGTGTCCTCATCATTCTCCTACATTCACGCCAATCATCAAATCTTCCCTTGTGCATACCCCACCACCTTGCGGGCGTAGCGCGCAGTGCCCAGTCCAACGCCTGGAAGCGCTGCTTTTCTGGTACCTCCCTCTCAAATGCATCCAAAAAAATATCTACATCATTTAGGCCATCATAAGTGGGCAGATTCCTTACCTCTGATGACACACAACGCAGCGACCGGGTCATCATGTTACAACTCAGCGTAGTTACTTCATGTAACCGATTCTGCCAACGCTCTAGTTCTTCATCAAAGTCCGAGGTATATGAACTCTCGCGATCCCATGTAATCCGTCCATCCGTTGTTGGATTCACCCAATCTTGGTCTCGCGTTGTTATCTTATAAATACAGTCCATATCATCATCACTCTCATAATCACGGACTGGTTCAGTATAGCGTGATCCTTTAGCAGGATCTAGGGGTACTATTATGTAGAGCGATTTCTTCTCAAATATCATCTTTCGCTTCTTTAGATTGATTACCCTGTTCATATTTGTAGCCCAATCAATTCCAACGAGCACAGGGTAGGGGTTTTTGTCATCCACAATTTCTATCACTTCAAAATCAACGAGCGCACTCGCACCTTCAATATCTACAGCCACCCCTGCAGCTGCCCCATGGGGATGATCTTTTGTTGATTCGCCATCCTTAGCTGAATCGGAGACCACTACAGCGCGGGTCTTCCCATTCGTTCCCACGTCTATTTTGGTAGGACGTTCACGTCTGACCCCAGGTCCAAGATAACCTGATCCATATCATACTCTCCTATCTGTGCGGTTAGTCTCATCTCCCGTCCCGTCCTTATTTTATGCTTACCAAGCTTTCATACTACACGCAACTCAACAAGAGTGTTTCCGGTGCATCTATTTATGAGCTCCTGCAGCCCCTTCATGGCCTTGCTTTCGCGCAGTAGCTTCATGCAGGTTTGCAAGAAGGTTGTAAGCATAGTAGGGTCCATCTCTTGATCAGGCTTATCCTTGATTCCCGAGGTGGAGGCCTCAGCGAAGCTCTTCTTCGCTTCCATGAAGGTTTCATGTGCGTGCTCCAAATCAAACTCAGTTTCCTTTGCTGGAGCTTTGCGAACCCATGTACTGTCTTATGTCTATGATCTGGAATTTATCCAAGACAAAGAATTAAAGGTATTACAGACTCATGTGCATGGATGCGCCTATGTTACTTTATGCAATGGATCGATAAGATTGCAAAATACATAGACACTGAGGTAGTTAGAGAAAACATAACAGGAAAACATGTAATACAACAAGTTTAATGAGGAGTTCACCCAATACTCCTGGGCTACGTCTCCTGGTCCAGCTTTCAGTGGTGGCCTCTCTATTATGTTTTCAAAACAGAGTTTTCTTTACAACAATGAGCTCAATTTGAGTCTCACTCAACATATATGAATCAGTAGGATTTGAGTACACAGACTCTCCTTACTGGTACTTGAAGTCTACTGGTCACAGTAGTATGAGCCCAATCTGAAACTCATACATGACAGGCCTAGGTCAAGGAGCTCACTTGAACCTCTCAAGCTTTCTCTGGAGTTCACAGACTCTCTGATTCTCTCTGGCTCTATCTGGCTCGATGTTTCCCTCAAGTAAGCTCGGCTTCTTCTCTCTGTTCTCTGCTCTTAGCTTTCTGCGTCTAACTAACTCCTCTCTATGTGTGTCTGCGTGTCCTCTGCTTCTGTCAGTTCATGGTTTTAAAGCCAGTTTGCTTTCTGTCGGTTCGTTTCTGCTTCTCGACGTTCTGGTTTTCCTTCCTCTGCCCATTTGAACTCCCCTATTATGCGTCATCATTACTGTGTAACGCTTCACAGGGAAGTGGCCACCTATTCTGCAACGGGTGAGTGTGTCGGGTTCCTTGGACACATTTGAACGGCTGTTATTTCCATTTGCTCCAAGATGCCCACGAAACACGAATCTTCTGCCAACTCATCGTCCACGTCAAACTTCAAATCCCATGTAATCTTGCTTTACAACCTTGTCAAATCCGGTCATTTATCAGGACGCGCCTCTTTCGTTGATCTGGGCCCCCTAAATCCTACGGTCGTTGTTCATATCGGATGGGTAAGTAGCATGACATTTACCCATCTGATGTGAGCATTTTCTCTCTCTTCTGCCGGACACGTGTCACTCAATGTGTGGCATCGGGCAGGACTTGGTCAAAACTGCTTACCGCCTCGAGGCCTTCTGATATCCTGCCGGTTTTGTGGAATCCACAGAATCAAATTTATTACTTTTCTGCATTTCATAGCCATTTCAGGTCCAGGCATTTCGAGGCTTTCCTTCACTGAGGGGGATGCCCTACGATACATGATTAGCACTAATCGCGTATCAGAAACCACCCTTGTTTCTTGAATTAGCCTCTGGTTTTGCCAATTTGTGCCAGCGCGCATTACCATGGGCCAATGGTCTGTGCGCTCAACCGAGGGTCCTTGTTGCTCCGCGCTAATCACAATTGCAACTGTCACGAGGATTCCTTCTGATAGCTTGATCTTTCTAAGACTTGAATCTGTTTGGCATAATTTGAACGAGTTTATGAAAACTTAGAGAGTGTTTAGGATCCAATTCGGATCACGACCTTCCTACTGAAAAAGCTTTTGGACCACCAAAAGTTTATTTTTAAGCATCAATCAAGTGAGGGTACTAATTCCTCGCTTGCCCAATTTCTATCCATTTCGCACTGCTTGGCTTTGAACCTTTGAGTCCAATCCTGAGGTACTCAACATCCCCTCTGCGCGTAGTTCTCACCTTCCTATCCAGAACTGTATCTTCCTGCAATTCATTAAGATATTCAAGCAACAGATCATCAATAGAAGGCAATTGACTCTGCTCTTCGAGATCTTCAATTAATGAAGGTTCAAATAATCTCAAGTTGTCTGCATTAACAACTGAGTAGATGTGCATGTAAGCTAGTAAATCAAGGCGAAAATCATTCTCACCAATTTTCTCAAGTATCTTGAAAGGTCCATACCTTATTGGCTTCAGCTTCTTACCTTCACCTTGCATTCGGTCTTTGCTGATATACATCCAGACTTGATCACCAACTTGGAAACTATGCTCCATATGATGCTTGTCATGCCTTGCCTTGTACTTGGCTTGGCTCTTTTCCAGTTGTTCCTGTACTGCCTGGTGAATCTCTTGGATTTGTTCGATGAACTTGGTTGCCTTGTCAACGTCACTGTGTCCATCAATTGCTATGTCTTTACCAAAGACAAAATCCAAGGGAGACCTTGGTGTGAAACCAAAACAGGTCTCAAAAGGAGATCTCTATGTAGAAGAATGTTTAGCTCAGTTGTAAGCATGTTGCACATAACATAAATGTTCATCCCAAAGCCTGGGATGCTTGCTGCAATAGCCTCTGAGCAACTAGATCACTATCATGTTGACCACTTCTGTTTGGCCATCTGTTTGCGGATGAAAAGCTGTGCTCTTCTTCAGCCTGGTGTCCATCAATTCCCACAAACTTGACCAAAATTTCCCAACAAATCGGGTATCTCGATCAGATATAATGGAAGTGGGTAATCCAAAATGAACCCATACATGCTGAAAGAACAACTTTGCTGTTTGTTCAACTGTAATATGTTTGTTACAAGGTATTAAAATACACATTTTGCTGAACCTATCCACGACAACATATAAATAGTCATGACCTTTTCTAGATTTAGGCAGTCCTCCAACAAAGTCCATGGAAACACTTTCCCAAGGATGAGAAGGAACTGGTAGTGGAGTGTACAAGCCTAGTTTTCTATTGCTAGGCTTGCTTTTAGCACACATGGTACACCCTCTGACATATCTAGAAACTATCTCATTCATTTTTGGCCAATAACAAAACATTTGCAGCTATGCAACTGTTTTACTTACACCAAAGTGACCTGATATTAGAGAAGTGTGTGCTTCTCGAATTATCTTTACTCTTTCTGTTTGAGGAATGCATAACTTTCCCAAATGATACAAGAGTTCGTCCTTAACATGATAATCCATTTCTTCTACTTGTTTGCCATGACTTAAAGTTGCATATACATCTTTAAAATCTATATCTTGAGCATATTGTTCAATGTAGCTTTCATGCAATACTGAATTATGCTTAAGTATAGTGGATGCATTTATGATTGGTCTGGACAACATATCTGCAACTTTATTGTGTATGCCCTTTTAATATCTGATGATAAGATGAAACTGTTGTAGAAAACCCATCCACCTATAGTGTCTTGATTGCTGCAACTTAGTTTGTGAGTGCAAATATTGAACTGGTTGATGGTCAGTATGTATAACTATCTCTTTGCCCATTAAATAATGTTTCCACTTTTTCACACTCTGTACTAATGCATACAATTTTTTATCATATGTGGGATAATTAACTACTGCAGAATTAAATGTCTCATAATGATAACATATGGGTTTACCGTGCTGCATCAACACTGCTCCCATGGCATAGTCACTGGCATCCATTTCAATCTCAAATGGTCTTTGAAGATCAGGAAGTGCTAGTACTAGTGTTGTACTAATCTTTTCTTTCAAGGTGTCGAAGGCTTTTTGTTGTTTGCCTCCCCACTGAAACACCTTGTTCAATCTTGTTAAAGCATGTAAGGGAGCTGCAATTAAAGAAAAGTTAGAAGTAAACTTTCTCCAATATTGTGCTGCTCCTAAGAAGCTTCTAACTTCGGTAGCAGATTCGGGTTTAGGCCAGTTTACAATGACTGCAACCTTAGAGGGATCTATCTTCAATTCACCACCCCCTACAATATGACCCAAATAATTCAAAGATGTTTTGCCAAATTCACATTTTGAGAGCTTAACATAAAGATTTTCTTTTTTCAAAACATCTAGAGTCTGCTTAACATGCTTTAAATGTTCTTCCCATGTTTTACTGAATATAAGAATGTCATCCAAATATATAATGACAAAATCATCAAGAAAAGGTCTAAGTACATCATTCATTACTCTCATGAAAGTAGTAGGAGCATTAGTTAAGCCAAAAGGCATAACCAACCACTCATACAATCCTTGCTTTGTTTTGAAAGCAGTCTTCCATGCATCTTGCTCTGCAACTCTGACCTGATGATAGCCACTATGCAAGTCCAACTTGGAAAAATAAACAGCTTCCTTTAATTGATCCAATAGATCATCTATGTGAGGAAGGGGATAACAATTTTTTGATCGTTATCTTATTCAGTGCTTGGTAATCAATGCACATTCTCCATGAGCCATCTTTCTTTCTCACCAAGACAATTGGAGACCCACATGGTGATGTGCTAGGTCTGATGAACCCCTTCTCGAGTAGCTCCTGTACCTGCTTCTTGATTTCTGCATTCTCTAAAGCGGACAACCTGTACATTCTGATGTTAGGCAATGGAGCATCTTGCTACAAATTAATATCATGTACTATTTCCTTTTTGGGTGGCAGACCTTTAGGTTCTTGAAACAGTATATCATATTCTGAAACAACTTTTTCTAAATCAACTTGTTGTTTAGCATCACAGCCCTCAAATACATTGGTTTTATCAGGTTTCTTTTCCTTTACAACCATCAGTAAAAATTGTTTGCATGAATTTACAATTCTTTTCATCTGCCCTGAGTTTATGAGAGTATAATTATTCTTGAGTTTGTGAGCTCTTACAATATATTCGATTCCATCTTTAACAAGTTGATACTTGTTCTCAGCTCTATAGAAAATAGCTTTTCTATCATACAAGTAAGGACTTCCTAAAACAATTCCACATATATCCAAAGGAACTATATCTAACTCAACCTCATCTACAAATGCTGACCTGAAAGAAAACCTAAGTTTACATTGTCTAGTCACTTGTAGTTGTGCTTTATCACATAACCAACCTAATGGATATGGCTTTTTGTGAGGTGTGGTTAGTAATCCCAACTTCTTTACAATTGCTTCAGAAATTAAATTTATTTGTGAGCCACTATCAAATAAAGTATCAATCTTTTGATGCTTGGAAACAACTCTAATATAAAAAAGCTCATGTCTTTTCCTCTCATTTAATTCATTATCAGTAGATTGTGCAGAATTACTAGTAGATGCTTCAGAATTTTTACCTTTTATACCTGTGGCTGTGATTGTTGTTTCATCTCCTGAGTCTGACCCCAAATCCTTTTGAATAGCTGCAGCAGTCTTCTTCTTCTTGCCCTCAAACTTCTTGGGTCTCAGCTCCAGATGCAGGATCCAGCAGTGTTCATCATCATGCCCATCCTTCTTACAATGAGTGCATGAAGACTTGGTCTTTTGTACAGTATTGGCCTTCCTCTCTTTCCATTTCTGTTTTCTTTTCTCCTTATTCTTGCTTGCAGTGGGTTTTGATGATCCCCCAACTTCTGGGTTCACATTCTTTCCTCTAGCCTCTAGATGTGTAGTGTTATCACTTAAGAATCCTAATGCCAAAATTTCTCATACTAGCTTGATGATAAAGGTCAGTGTTAGTCTAAGTTTGATTTCATTTTTTCCTTAGAGTCTGAGTCTTAGGAGGTCTTAAGTCAAGCATGCATTCTCATCTATCAGTGGTCACCCTAATTCATCACCGATCTCATAGCCATGTGTCAGTTTGATTTAAAAATCATTATGTACCACACAGCCTTTTTTAGGTGATTGTGTAGTGCATGTAACCATTCTGAGGTATTTTCGCAGCGCATTAATCCTTTTAGCAATTTCGCAGCGCAAAGGTCCATTAGGTGATTACGCAACGCAAAAGTCCTTTAGGTGTTTTCGCAGCGCGATAGGTTTTAGGTGATTTCGCAGTGCATTATTCAAAATTTACACTGACCGCGCTGCGAAATCGGAGATTCGTGCATTCCGCAGCGAATCTTTCCCAACTGTCAAATCTGTCAAGTTAACCTATGGCTACGTCATTCATTGTCAGTTTATGCACTCCATACATCATCTCCAACCGCTTATCTCCATCATTGCAATCACTAGGTACATTGGTACACACGAAATACAAGTTCCAAAAAAGGCCAAGTATGCTCGGTTTTAATGATGATTGTAGGCCTTGCATGAGAAACAAATCTACTAGATTTCAATTTGAAAACATCGTCATCAAGCGAGGCAGCTATCAAGCGAGGCAGAGTTTGGAGTTTGAGCAGCGCTAGCATTTCCAGCCTACAGGTCACTGAATCTTCATGGAGGGATCGGCAGAAAGGAAAGACCATAGATCAAGCAAATGTCTGAGAAACGAGCCTAAAGGTTTGGATATAACCTTGAAGAACAGAGAGGTCGAATAGGCATTTAAACAAGCTGGATGTTGGAATTTTTGCAAGAAGCTCCAGGGAGGACATGCACAAGTGACTAAGGAATTTGCACTGAATTTCACAGGGCTAAACTCAAAGGTTGGCATGTTGGAATTGCAGGTCTCACCAGACATGATATCCACAGTTACAGAAATACCAAGAGGGCAAGAAAATTGGTTCAAGAATTTCAAATTTGACATGAATCCATGCAAAGAATTTCTAAAGCAGGAGTTCATTAACTCAGATTTGAGCAAGTCTGTTCCTAGAAGTTATGTTAAAGAATCATATGCTCAATTGCTTACTTGTATACAGAAGTATCTGACCTGTGAAGGGAGATATAACAAAGTGTATTCATACCATTTTAAACTGCTGTTGCATTTCACAGGGAAAACATCTATTGATCTACCTTTTTACTTGTTCCGCAGCTTAAGTAAAATGTGTGATAAGGTACAACTGAGAAAGGAAGCCTGTGAGACTTCACTATTCCACCATGGCTTGGTTAAGTTAATGGTTCTACATGAACTCCAGAGGGTAGGCAGAGACTGGGACACATTCATATTCATGTCCGATTTCAACAGCAAGACCGGTCTCAACCCTCTAGCGGCAAAAGAACCTTCAACAACAACCAGTCCTCAAACAGAAACAAGAGCCAAGAGGGTTTCAAAGTTAAAAGCAAGGAAACAAGTTGGAGAGTCTACCAAGCCACTGACTATTCAGGATACACCCTAGCAGTCAATTAAAGAAAAAACTCAGGTCAAAGAAACTACACATGAATCAAGCACAGGTGGAAGAGTTCAAAGAAGAAGAACTAGGAGCCAGGTGGCCAAAGAAAAAGGTAAGTTAGTGAGTGTTGAAGAAAGCCCTGTTTCAAAGGGAGACTTAAATGATTTATTGCAAGCAATTGACATTGAAGAGTCCCCACTAGTTCAAGCTGATTTGATGCAGTCAGGAAAAGAGAAGACAAAGAAAGTTAAAGCCTCAAAGAAACTCAAGTTTGATGAGCAAGTTGAACAATTTGTTTTCAAGCCCAGGAGACCCATAACAAGGAAGTTCAAGCAAGTACAGGAGGTACCTCCAAGGGCAGATGAAATAGGGGAGGAGACTTGGCCTCATGAAAGAAGGGATAAAGGCAAAACAATTGCCACTCTAGAAGAAGGTAATGTGGAAGACTTGAAAAAGAAATTAGGATTGGCCAACCTTGAAATTGCTAGACTAAAGAAGGTTGCTAGGAAATTTGCAGTTAAGGAGGCTTATTTCAACCAGATGCAAGCTCGGTGGGAGGACCAAACTTTTCAAATTCCTGAAGTGGTTGATTTTAGTGTTCAATTCCGTAGCTAGACTACTCCTGCAATAAAGGAAGCTCAGTTTATTAGAAAATTCAATACAAACCTCAGGTCTGGGATCAAAGTAATGAAGAAACAAATTGAAGACTACAAGATACAGCTGAGCCAGCTACAAGAATCTCCATAAAGAAATCTCACTACAAGTAAGGCTATGTTTCAAAGTTTTGATGATTTTGCTTGGTATAATCTTTTCGAACATTCCCATTCAGTTTTGAGAGGTCTTGAAACAGTTGAAAGAATGTTTAACAGCAAAGTGCTCAAATAACGAAGTTTTGGGTTGAAACTGTGATTTTTGAAACAACTCAGCAGTTTCGTAGCGCGCTACGAAACTGCTGAAGGTGATGACTAAAGCTCAGCAGTTTCGTAGCGCGCTACGAAACTGCTGAAGCAACACAGTCTAATTTCAATTAACCGGTTTTGAATATGAGTGGGAATTTTGAAAGGGGAATGTCTACAAGGTATGCAAGGCATCAGCTGAAGCTATTAAGATTCAACCAGGTCAAGACAGGTGGAGATAATATGTATTCGAATCCAACTTTAGATTTTTGTCATAAAGTGAGCATATTTACCACACTTCAGGATATGTGAAACAGTTTGCAAGAATTTTGGCTTTCACGCATGAAAACGGTGGACAGCACATCAAGGACGTGGCAGTCTGCTCCATTTTGGGTAATTAAAAGATAAAGGATATACTTCGTTGGATCCGAACATTTTGAGGCAAACTAAAGACCGGTACACAGGGGTAGTTTCCTATGTTTCAGGGCATTGGAAAACATGTGACATTGAAGACCAACATGGAGCCTTGAAGATCCATCACAGCCAAACTAGAAGGGGACCAGATGTCAAAGAACGAGGATGATTGTAGACCAAGGCTGTTATGGAATTAGAGTCCTACTTGATTTAGATATCTAGAAGGTCTAGTTGAAGTTTGTTACATTTAATAAGCAGTTAAAAGTTAAACAGGTGTCGTTAGAAGTAGTTCTCGAGTTCCCCTAATGTTTAAGGAGGAATCTCAGTCAGGTAGAAGAACTCTATAAATAGGAGAAAGAAAAATGCACAAAGGGTTGGAAGTTTATGTAAAAAAGCCCTGTTGTGAAGCTTATGTAAAGACTCTGTTCTTTTGGTAATACAGTAATGGTTTTTGCTGCTCAAGAATCATAGTGACTTCAATGTATGAATTCCTCTTGTTGTCTTTCATTGTTGTTTACAGTTGGATGAGTACTTGATTACTTGGAAATCACATGTTGTGTTCTAATTTCTTTCATGTACTCATATACTGTCTCTGCTGTACTTTATATATATTGAAGTCTGAATGCCTTGATTTCATTGCAAAACCAATTCACTGTATATGCTAAATGACATATGACTCCATGAGTCCAATGGATGCTTGTTGATTTAGATTTTACCAGCCTCATTCCTATTTGTTTCATAAAAAGAGTTAGCCATCTCAATCACAATCACAAACCTTAAAGCCTTTGAGAGAGCCCTCTCAGGCTAAGGAGGCTAAGCCTTAGCTAAAAGATTGGTCTGAAACAGTTACTTGAAGTCTTCCTGGTCTGCAGCCTTCCAGGGCCTGATTTTGAGATAACATGTAGCTTGAACAGATACCTCATCTATGCTAGTGGGATTAAACATGAGAATTGTGTGTCTTAAGTAGCTGTGTAGACCACCTATATACTTCAGCAGAGTTTCAGGTGAGTCTAAAGAAATTCCTAGAATCAAAGCTCTTTTCCTAAATTCTTGAATGTAACTTTGTACACTTTGCCCTTTTAATTGTCGTAGAGTTTTCCAACTCATCATGGCTTGCTGCATATAGGCTAGTGGATAGAATTTCTTTTTAATTGCAGAAATAAATTCACTCCAGATAGAAAGAATCTTACCATGCTTCTTCATGCCAGCTTGTGTCCTGCCTTCCCACCATACCAAGGCAGTGCCTCCAAGGCATAGGCTGGTCAGCTGAATCTTACCACTGTCTGAATCAATACTCTGCACTCTGCAATAAACATCAATCTGTCTAATCCAATTATCGAGTTTCTCTGCATTCAACTCTCCATCATATATTGGTAAATCAAATTTAACATCTAATTTAATCAAAGATGTCTTTTTTTTTTTGTGTTTTTAGGGCTACTAGGAGGTGTGGGAAGTTTTTCTTCTTTCCCCTTGCCTTTAGAGTGGTCATGGAGGAGAGATTCTTCTGCTCCTTTATCTCTTTTGGAGTTTGATGCATCTTCCTCTCTACCTTTCTTAAATTCTCTATACATTTCCTCTACCATCGCTCTCATGGTCATGAAACTATCCATGAACTAAGGGTCTAATTCCAAGGGACTTTCTTCTGACATTTTCCTCTTAGGATACTCTTCCAATTTGAGGGTTAGTTTCAACCAACTCTCCTTCTCCTAATTTAAGCTTTGATCTAGTTAGCATTCAACAACAAAATCCAGCACAAGTTTGTCTAACCTTAGTAACTTAGAGCTCTAATACCACTTGATCTGGAATTTATCCACGACAAAGAATTAAAGGTATTACAGACTCATGTGCATGGATGCGCCTATGTTACTTTATGCAATGGATCGATAAGATTGCAAAATACATAGACACTGAGGTAGTTAGAGAAAACATAACAGGAAAACATGTAATACAACAAGTTTAATAAGGAGTTCACCCAATACTCCTGGGCTACGTCTCCTGGTCTAGCTTTCAGTGGTGGCCTCTCTATTATGTTTTCAAAGCAGAGTTTCTTTACAACAGTGAGCTCAATTTGAGTCTCACTCAACAGATATGAATCAGTAGGATTTGAGTACATAGACTCTCCTTACTGGTACTTGACCTCTGCTGGTCATAGTATTATGAGCTCAATCTGAAACTCATACATGATAGGCCTAGGCCGAGGAGCTCGCTTAAACCTCTCAAGCTTTCTCTGGAGTGCACAGACTCTCTAACTCTCTCTGGATCTGTCTGGCTTGATGCTGCCCTCAGGTCAGCTCAGCTTCTTCTATCTGTTCTCTGCTCTTAGCTTTTTGCATCTAACTAACTCTTCTCTATGTGTGTCTGTGTGTCCTCTGCTTTTGTCAGTTCATGGCTTTAAAGCCAGTCTGCTTTCTGTCGGTTCGTTTCTGCTTCCTGGCGTTCTGGTTTTCCTTCCTCTGTCCGTTTGAACTCCCCTGTTTTGCGTCATCATTACTGTGTAACACTTCACATGGAGGTGGCCACCTATTCTGCAATGGGTGAGTGTGTTAGGTTCCTTAGACACATTTGAATGGCCGTTATTTCCGTTTGCTCCAAGATGCCCGCGAAACACAAATCTTATGCCAACTCATTGTCCACGTCGGACTTCAAATCCCATGTAATCTTGCTTTACAACCTTGTCAAATCCGATCATTTATCGGGACGCGCCTCCGCCATTGATCTGGGCCCCCCAGATCCTACAGTCGTCGTTCATATCGGGTGGGTAAGTAGCATGACATTTACCCGTCCGATGTGAGTGGTTTTCTCTCTCTTCCGCCGAATGTGTGTCACTCAGTGTGTGGCATCGGGCGGGACTCGGTCAAAACTGCTTACCGCCTCGAGGCCTTCCGATATCCTGCCAGTTTTGTGGAATCCACAGAACCGAATTTATTACTTTTCCGCATTTCATAGCCATTTCAAGTCCAGGCACTTTGGGGCTTTCCTTCACTGAGGGGGATGCCCTGCGATACGCGTTTAGCGCTTTACCACCCTCGTTTCTTGAATTAGCCTTTGGTTTTGCCAATTTGCGCTAGCGTGCGTTACCATGGGTCAATGGTCTGCGCGCTCGACCAAGGGTCCTCATTGCTCCACGTTGATCACAATTGTAACTGTCACGAGGATTCCCTCTGATAGCTTGATCTTTCTAAGACTTGAATCTGTTTGGCATAATTTGAACGAGTTTATGAAAACTTAGAGAGTGTTTAGGATCCAATTCGGATCAGGCTGCTTCCCCTTGTCATCCCCTATTGCGATTCCACTTCGGAGCACTATATTCATGTTCGGATCCTCTTCACGTGGCTGAGACCTCACCATCTGCAGGTTCTGAGTAGGCTACAGTGGTAGCGCCCCTTTGTCACGTATCCTTGCTATCAGCATAGGACAACCTTTCGTTTCATGATCAAGCAACGTGCAATACTTGCATGATGGACGTGTTGGGTTAGTACAATCGCAGGCATAATGTCCTGGTCCTCTGCAATTATAGCAGATCAACTATCCCCGACCTCTGCCAGGTCCTCCTCCGCCTCGGTCTCATCCGTGCCCCTGAAACCCTGTCTACGCCATCCCTGCGCTCTGGTCAGGGGGCCTTGTTTCTGCCTGTACCCTATAGGTGGGTGTTCTATCCATCATCAACTCGTAGCTTCTGTAGTTGCGCTCGTCATGTCCTACCAATCTACAGAAGTTGCAGAACAGTTGCTGCGGTGTCTGTACAAAATTCTATATCAAATGATAGTTATTTGTGGCATGTTTTCTTGCTACCTAACATATAATGCACCACAATGCAGGCCCCGCGCTTGGTCCTGCCTGAGATTCTAGCCTTAAAGGCATCGGCCCTCCTCCTACTAGATAGTTCGCAAAGACCGGGTAATGGTCTTTGTCATGCCCCTGACCCTTGAATTTCAGACACCATACCTATTCACGCACTTCTGGCCGAATTGTTTTGTCCTGCTTCAAGATTTGCATCTCAACACAAAGATTTTTCAACTGCGCATGGATCTGTTGAACCCCTAGATTTGGATCTTGGATTGGTGTTTCATGCAGCCTCATTGCGATCTCCAAGGCCTTTGCCTAAGTCGTTATCTTCTGTTATGACAACGCAACCCTTAGGTGTGGCAAGAGCAAAGCCGCAAACCACTCGCAATGATGTCCGTCTGTTAGGTTCATGTTAGCTTCGCGGATTGTACACTTCAACCTCTGATCGAGTTCCCAAGGTGTCTCGCCTGGTTGCATCGTGATTTCTTTGAACCCTACAATTGACTGTGCTTCAGATTTAGGCCTACTGAATTCTCTATTCAGTTTTGTCTAGATGTCTGCTACTCCAGCATTCAGGTTATCATTAGCGTACTTGATATACTAGGTTAGTGTGTGATCCTGTAGAGCACTAACCAATATCACCTTCTTCATGTTGTCATCTGTAACGCCTTGAGCTTCCCATACAGCTTTTACAACGAACCAGAATTGGTCCGGGTCCTCATTCCCCAAGCCTTTGAACAAAGGAAGCTTCACTGAATTTGCCATACTGAAGTGCGGTGGAGGTGGAGGTGGTATGGGTGAAGTTGTAGATGATGGTGGTGAAGTTGGAGGTGGTGTGGGTGGAGGTGGTATTCGTGGGAATCCTTGCCTTATTAACTGAATAACACTTTGTGGAGAAACCTTCGCTATCCTTCTTCGTCACCTCGCAGAGTTGAAATCAACGGACTATATTTAGGACCCTTTTTTCCTTCGTTATTGTAAGTTTTTCCACTTCGTGTGGCTCCAAACATTAAGGTAGCTGCATAACCCGTTTTTTGCACAATAGCATTTTAATCCAGGTATTCAAAGATTTCACATACTTACCTCGCGGTCCTTTGAAAAAGCGTCACTCCGCCTCACTGTAGCTGACTGAGGTGTCGACCGCAAATTCAGTTACAAATCCTCCTATGACGCAATCGAGCCAATGATCGAAAGTGCTGGCGATCTTATCCTCCGATGCTTCCAACCTTTGCACTAGCTCCGAGGTCCACACATTAGGACCGTCAAGTTTCCACCTTCCTTGGTTATTTTCTAGCTTTGCGATCCACTTGTATAGCTCAATCAGAAAGGAGCAGAAAAAGATCTTGTGGATCTTTGTATACAGGTACTTGTCCAGCCACTATTCCTTTGTCAGTCGCGGGTTTCTGTTCTCTTGCACCGCGAATTCGTGGATCTTTCTATCCAACCAGTCTCCAATCACTTTCTTAGTCGAATTCCAGTGATATGACATCACACATCTCTTATGCAGATTTCAGTCCCGACAACAGAACCATTTTTTGGCTTGAGAGGGCCTGACCCAGGTTCAACATTAATTAGCCAAACAAATTCCTACACTACTGGCCCTTTCGGCATACCGAAGTCTCACCTAAAGTAGTATGGGGGGATGCTGGAACCAAGTTTTCGCACCCTGAGATGGTTGTGATGTCATTTTATTCCTTCTATTCTTTCCTTCGTGCAGGTCACTTAGTCCTAGGGCTCTATCTTTCTAACCCCTTATTCCTTCCTTCGATACCTCTGCAAAAGGGTACAACTGGCCTTCGCACAGCCCTATCCTACGAATCAGATACTTTCACGCTGTTAAGGCAATGTATTGCACAGATTGTCTAGTTATCTTAAGAATCCTACTTATCTTATTAGATACTCACAATTAGCACCGCGTAAATAGATATCCTTATTTGCATTCAGTTATCCAGCACAAGTATACACATTCACGCATCACATAAGCATTATAAAGGAAATTCATACATAAAATGACAAGATGCATCAATCAGAACAAAGACACAGAAATTGCAAAATACTTCTCTTTATTGATATCTTCCAAGTGATTACAAACTCTATCTACCCTGCGCACACAGCTGCAGGGGTCCACGCACTCAACTACGGACTTCCACCCTAGGCCTCTGCGCACTCAACTGTAGAGCCTCTACCTACGCTACGACCCAAAACTTAGACTTCTTACTTCAGAGCTACGACTCTCTTACATGATATCTCTCGTTGATTGATTATTCTAACTACTTAGAGCTTAGCTCTTTTTATACAATCCCATGGTCCGCGGACCATGGGTAGATCTCTTACAGCCGACTTTACTTTACAAAACTAAGGGCGGAAAACCCTTTATGACTTATGACACCTTTGCGCCTCGCGACCACAAAATGCGGAGCCTTTACAATTTTATTACAAAATTTGACTCAAACATGGGCTTTTAGCCCCAAAACTGCCCTTTGGGTGATCCTGTTCCCAATAGTGATGTTGATTTTCTTGTTGTTTCATTTGATTCTGTGCCAGAGTGAGGTTATCCTTTAAGAGTTGGAGAACTTGTTGTTGAGGCTCGATCTGATCTTCCACTGTTTGAACCTTAAAATTTTCTCTTAAAGATGATGTGATGGATGGTGGATGATATCCATATAGTGACATAAATGGGGTCATTTTTGCTACAGTATGGAAGGAAGCGTTATACCACCATTCAACCATAGCTAAAGACTTGACCCATTGTGTTTGTTTATCAGATACAAAGCAAAAAAAATATCCTTCCAAATATGTGTTCATTATCTTAGTATGCCCATCAAATTGAGGATGATAAGATGAGCTATGAACTAATTGAGTACCAAGACAAGAAAATAATTCCTTCCAAAAATTTCCAGTGAAAATGGGATTTTTGTCACTTACAATAATCTTTGGGTTTCCATGTAGCTTTTGAATTGTTTCCATAAATGCAATAAAAACTGTACTGAGTTTAAAAGGATGAGATAATGCACAAAAGTGTGCATATTTGGTAAGTCTATCAACTACCACCATGATGACACTCTTTCCTTCAAACTTGGGTAAACCTGTGATAAAACCATTGAGACCTCCTCCCAATGCTCACTTGGCATGGCTAAAGGTTGTAATAGACGTGGGGTTCTTAATTGTCTCAACTTTATTTTGTTGGCAAACCAAATATTTTGCCACAAAGTTCTGAATATCATATTTAAGGTAATCCAAAAAAAAACCTTCTTGACCTTGTCGTAAGTTTTTAAAAATTTTGAGTGCCCTCCTAAGGGGGATGCAGGCAATTCCAAAAGAATCTTTTGTTTGAATTGAGAATTCTTACAAAGATATAAGCGATCTTTGTACCATAAGAAATCATTTTTCTAGATAAATGTATCAGATGTACTAGGATCATGCTGCAACTTTTGAATGAGTGTCCACACATCTTCATCATTCTTCCATTCATCCCTTGCTTCAGTTATCCAATCAGGTTGGATAAAAGAAATGGCACAGAGCAATGCTTCCACATCCTCATTGAGAGTGTATCTACAACAACATTTTGCTTTCCTTTTTGGTAGATGATTTAAAAGTCACAATCCAACATCTTTGTAGCCCATTTTTGCTACCCTTCTGAAGATAATCTTTGTTTCTAAAATTATTTAAGACTATTGTGATATCTTTTTACCTTGAAGTGTCTTCCAATTAGGTAAGGTCACCATTGCTTTAGTGCATGTATTATTTCCAACATTTCCTTCTCATAAATAGGTTTGTGTAAATACTTTCCCTTGATTGGACGACTTTCAGAAGTAATGGGTTTTCTTTCTTGCATTAAAACAACACCAATTATGTTTCCTGGGGCATCACATTCCACAATAAAGGTTTTTGTGAAGTCTGGTGTAGCTAAGACCGGTGCTTGGCACATTTCCTCTTTAATATGTTCAAAGGCCTTATTTGCTTCTAGAGTCCAAGAAAATGCATCTTTCTTCAGTAATGTTGTTAGAGGCGTTGCTATTCTCCCATAATTCTTAACAAACTTGTGATAATACCTTTTCAACCCAAGAAATCCTCGAAGATGCTTTAGGGTTGTGGGGATTTTCCATTCCTTAATGGCTTTAATTTTGTTAGGGTCTACCTTAACACCCTCATGAGATACAATATGACCCAAATATTCTAGCTCCTGTACTCCAAAGAAACAATTGGAAGTTTTTGCATATAATTGTTTCTCCTCCAATAGTTTGAGCACTCTGTCAGCATGTTGAACATGATCCTTCCAAGACTTGTTGTAGATTAGTATATCATAAAAAAATACTAACACAAATTTTCTAAGAAAGGGTTTGAAAATGGAATTCAACAAAGCTTGAAATGTGGAAGGTGCATTAGTAAGGCCCAAAGGGATGGCCAAAAAATCAAAATGACCTTCATGAGTTCTACATTCTGTTTTCAAAATGTCTTTACTCTTCATTCTAATTTGGTGATATCATGAATGAAGTTCAAGCTTGTTGAAGTAAATTGCTCCATGTAATTCGTCCAACAATTCATCAATGATAGAAATGGAAAATTTATCTTTAATAGAGAGCTTGTTGAGCTCTCTATAATCTAGACACATACGCCATGATCCATCCTTCTTGTGCACCAATACAACTTGAGTAGAGAAAAAAAATTGACTAGGTTGAATTATACCAGCCTCTAGCATTTCTGCATCCATACATTCAATTTCACTCTTTTAGGCATAAGTATATCTGTAAGGCCTGATGTTTGAAGGAAAACTTTCTGGAATCAAGTGAATAGCATGATCATAATCACAAATAGGTGGGAGGGATTTGGGAGTCTCAAATGCCCTAGAATGTTTGTCCAAAAAATTTCAAGAAAAGTTCTTGAAAATTAAAAGCTATTTTCTCCAAAGATTGTAACTATTGGACTCCTAGTACAACATCAACACCACCCATTGGAATGGAAATCATTGGACTATTCAATACATATTCCACCATGGTTATCTTGAGATTATGGCACTTTCAAGAGCAATTTATAGTTCCTCCATTTGTAACCATCACTTCACACTCTGGTGCTGGATATAGAAGAAATTCAATTCCTTAGCTATCTTACAATGAATAAAATTATGGGTAGTACATGAATCAATCATCACTATTACCTTTTTCTTCTTGATACATCCTTCTATCTTGAGAGCTTGAGGAGTGGTGATTCCCACCAATGCATACAAGATATGGTCAGATTCATTTCTTCTTTCTATGGGATTGGTTCCTGGTGCATATCTTCTTCTTTTGATGTTTCTTGTTCCTTTTCTTCCTCTTCTTCGCAACCTATGTAAAATAATTTCTTCTCAACACACTTATGACCTTTAGTGTATTTTTTGTCACAACTATAATAAATCCCTTTTGCTCTTTTTTCCTCCAATTGTTGTGGTGTCAACCTTGTAGGTTGTGGAAGGCTAGGGGCAACAACACTTCCATCTTTATAGTTGTGAGTGGTAGACTTTCTTGTTGCCATAATTTTGCTCCCAACTTTTCTTGCCACCCTGAATGTCTTTTCTAATGAATCAATTTCCAAAAGGCAAACCTCGTGTTGGATGTTATCCTTTAAAGTCCCTATGAAGACATCAACCCTACGCTCCTCTGGAATATTAGTTACCTTGATATTTAATTTTTGGAAATCCTCAATGTGCTCTGCCATTGAAACCTTTTGTTTGAGATTTATCAATTGGCTAAAGAAGGTGTTTCTCTTTGTATCCTCATAATGTGCAATCATTTCCTCCATAAAAATTGACCAAGTGAAAAGTGGTTTACGAGAACAAATCCATCGATACCATACAAACTAATTGGGTTCTAAATATAAATATGCAATGTGTACCTTTTGTGTGTGTTGTACATCATGTAAATCAAAATATTTCTCTATCTGTAGTATCCATGTTACCAGATCCTTGCCATCAAACTTCCTCATATCGATCTTTGGAATGTAGTTGGTATTCAATCCAAAGTTAGAGTCTCTAAAATCATGATTAACATTCATTTTTTTTCTCATCATGAGTTTCATGGAATATCTTTTCGCCATTAGGAAGCATTTCTTGTAACAATTTTTTCAAACCTTCCTTCAAACCTTCCATGTCTGCTTTTAATGGATCCTTCAAACCTTCCATGTTTGTCTTTAAACCTACCATGTATACTTTTATACCCTTCTTCAAACCTTCCATGTTTGTCTTTAAACCTACCATGTATACTTTTATACCCTTCTTCAAACCATCCATCTTAGCTTCCATTTCATTTTTGTTTACTCTTTGCGAGAGTGAAATTTGTTTCACTTGGTCGTGTAATTTTTATATATCATGTTGCATTTATTCCTCTTCTTCATGTGTCATAGCAGAGATTTCTGGATGCTTACTGGGAGCATCCATTTTTTGTTTCGAGACGTATTGGAACCAAATAATGATATCTATGCTTTAGTATGCCCTTTGAATTACTTCATATTGGTTTTTCAAACTAAACTTATGCAAATTTTACAAAAATACACTCATTTTTCTTCTTGCTTTTTGGAGCTTGATATTGAAGCTATTGCATCTTTGAAGTTTTGGCCTCCCAAGGTCTAAATTTTGATCCTATTGTAGCAATCTGAGTCTTCTTTCCAACGACACAAGTCAGACCAGGATTGGATTCTTCAATATAAAATTATGCCAAATCTCCCATGATGGCTTGATTATAGACTTATTCAGTAGAGCGAACTTGTACGAGATGCCACATATTATTGTTTCAACCTTCGGCCTTGAAATTGACACACAAAAAACTATAGGCCATGCACTTTCAATCGCATTTTACATCATTCAAGTTTGATGCTTGAGAAGAAATCTATGACGATTTTCCCTAGGTCGCTTGTTTGAGACTGAACTCTGGAGCATGCAGAAACCATAACTTCTTCGGACCATATCTCAGAAAATATAGCAAACCAAGATCTGAAATTTCTATAAAATGTTCACCAATATTTCAGCTCCACGTGGTTAAAGTTTAATCTTCTAAAACTTTGTAGAAAAAAAAGTTATAGTGAAAATTCCAAGATAACTTGTTTGAAGTAGCGAAACCCTAGAATCCAAAGCTCTGATACCAAATGTTAAGCAACTAGCTTGCAAAATAGAGAAAGGATAGATCAACAACTTGAGAAATAGCCTCTTCAAGGGGGAAACCTCCTTTACATCACATAAATGAATTGGATGATACAAATGACAATACCTCCTTGGTATATATAGGAGTCTAAGGGGTCGCAATATAATCAGAGCCTACATAACAATATTAATGTAAGAGCACAATAATAAAAATAGTGGGTTTCTATGGGGCACAAAAATAACAATATGGGGTCTACTTGGGCACAAAAATAACAATAAGTGGCTACACAAACAATAACAATAAGGGGGTTAGCCCTAAGGGATAGCTCAATTGGTCAAGTTCCCATTAGTAAGTACCTTGCCAATTGGGAGGTCACGGGGTCAAATCTTCTCAATGCCCTTGGGGCTAGGCTCGACCAGATAAGACGACGAGTAGATCCCTTCGAGTAGATCTGCTCGGATTATTACCCGTGGACGTAGTGGCTAGTTAGTGACCATGAACCACAGTTGAAAACAAAAATCAATAAGGGGGCTACACTTATAATAAAAATAACGAGGTTACACTAGTATTATAGGGACCTAAAACCTCTGCTTTTTATGTTGTCCCGCTGGAAGTGAGAAGAGATATATTAGTCTTGGAGAAAATGGAAGCAGGGGACCATCCATATTTTTTAGATTCAGAATTAGTGGGTGAGGATGTTAAATAGTTACCACCTCCTGGTAGATTTTGGAGAAGGAGGTTGCAGTTTCTAAGTTCCTTTGCCCTTAATCAACATATGAAAACTATGTTGCGCCTCATCTTTAAAGATAAAAATGTCAAAAATTACATTATGTTTTCTAGCTTGGAAGATATAAAGCGAATGATTCATAATATGAGATTTTATCTGGATAATGTTAATTCTCGTCTGCCAAAGGTGGAGGGCTTCTTTGTTAGTGATTATGATTTTGGCGATTTGACTGATCCCCCAGCGAATGATGGTGTTCAGACTCCTACTATGATCTCCTAAGACCACAGGGAGTAAGATGGTTTGATTTTTTTGGTAGTGACACTTGGTTCTCTGGTTCTGGGTGGCATTTTGGATGATAATTATGTTGCCTTTTTCATCGGGCATGTATTGGGTGACTCATATGAGTGTGTGTTTTATGGTGCCTCCTCTCTATGGAGTGAAGGACTAGTTATCGGCTCTGTGGTTTTGTGATGTTAACGACTGGATTTTTATTTTGGTACGCTATATTTTGCATTGTGGACTAGGTTCTATGGTTTTGGGTGGTCATTGAGGTGCTTCAGTGCATCTCAATTGTGGTGGTGCGATGGGTTCGTCTTTGTTATGGTACTTTTGGCACATGCTTCCAATACATCATTGTGTGTCTATGGTGTTGACTATCTTCAATGTAGTGATTGCCCTTTTGTTGATGTGTTTTTAGATGCATGGTTGTCTTATGGGACTTTGATGCTCACTTGCATATCTTTCTATTTATGTGATTTTGTCATGGTCAAGCACTGTTATGTATCTCCCAACTTTAGTTGGTGTTTTCTTTTCACTGATGATAAATTTGGGGCTCTAGAATTTCTAATGATGTTTCACTCCAATGTTGGAGTGGTTCTCAGTTCTTGGGGATGTTTCTTATTGTTAACTAGAGTTTTTTTGTTGAGTCGTTCAAGTTCAAGTGACAGTCATGCCAAGCTACTTTTGTGATCTTCAGTTTTTGGAATGATATATAAAGTACTTATATTTACAAAAAAAAATAAAAAATTAAAGAAATTTTCCTTGAATAGGTTGTTAAAGGAGGCAAGGGAGTGGGAGGGTGGCAAATCAACCATCACCTCAAGCAATTGCGTGGAAGCACGTGGTTACCACCCTCTGCAATTAGTGAAAACAATGACCTTTTACTTCTTCATTAAGCTATCACGATTTTCATGGAGTCTGGTCACCCCCTACATGCAATTACAAAAAGGCAAAAATGGGAAGGGGAATGGGGAAGCTTCTTGAGGATTTTGAAGTTTTTATCTACATTATTTTATGGCTTTCATGAGCAACAATTTCAATGCGTTTCAAAGAAAACCTTTCTTTTTTGTTGCTTTGGTATTTTATTTCTTCTTATGGATTCTCTAGTAGTTCCAATGTTAGTTAAAACACGATTCGAGAGAAGGACCAAGCCCTCCTAGCCAATTTACATTCTCTCAAAATTGGCTTCCTTTCATTCCCACCTTGCTCTTTCATCTTTGCACTGGTAGTGATTTTCTTAGTTCTATTAAGTGTATTTTTAATTTCTCAAAAGGAAAGTTTGCATTGTTATTATCCATATTTGGAAAGGGGTGAGTTCATTTTAGTAGGTTTATTCTTCTAGAGGTGAAAGCTCCCCTCTTGGAAGGAATCACATTTGCAAACAATGCCAAAGTTGGCAATCTTGTGAAGGCACTCTATTACAATTTTTGCTTTGGTGAAGACCAAGCTTGTTCATGGTGGGTGAGCGATGGTCTAAAGTTTGTGAGTCATAATATGAGGTTCTTCCTCCCTTCCCAGTTTGTAATGTGTATCGATGCCTTTTCTTGGGCTATCAATATGGTCTATCCACATGCTCGCTTGTGTAGAGGCTCTGCTAGTTGTTCCTCCTTTGGGAGCTCAAGGGCCCAAGCTCATGCCTAATCTTCTAATCATATTTTCCATTCACAAAACCCTTTGAAATTCACTAAGAGCTTTGGGAGGTGGAGGAGGGTATTATTAGGTAAAAATGAATTGGAGAAAGAGTCAAAGTTGAATAGGTCAAATGGTAATGGTTTTGGCCTTGTGGATTGCATGTAATGAAGCCTTCAAAAGTCTAGGTGAAGACTCTATTGTAATGGGCTAGGGAGGTGAACAATGCGGGCTCACTTGGCCTACTTAGCCAAGTGTTGGCTAAGGGACTAATGGAATTCCATTCGCTGGGTTTTTCCCTAGACTTGGGGATTTCCAAGGGGAAAAATTGTGTGCATTCTGTTTATGCATTATGATCATTTCCAACGTAATGTTTCTCAGTAAATTATTTATTTTTCTCTCGTTATTTTTCAACAATTTGCATCATATATAAAGGTGGATGTATCAAAGCTAAATGTTGTCTTTAGAGGGACACCTTTGTTGCCAAATATTTTATTTGACCTAGAGGATATTAAAGCTAGAGCTGAGCGTGAATGCCCTGGTAAATTATGTGTGCATATGGTTGTGCAGGAAAAATAATCAATGTGGGAGTCAAGCCCTGTCTCATGAGATGAGAGACTCCTTGTGTAGTTCAAGCGACATGTTATGAGAAACTTTGCAATTTAAAATTTGGATCGAAAGACTCCATATACAGGTTATACCTCAACAAGTGCTAGGTAAATCCACGTTCAAATTAGCGATGAAGTTGATGAATGTGTTCTATGTCTAAATCGTGGATCTTTTGTTATTATTATATAGTAGAATGAATTTGGGTAAGCTTGACTCATATGGTTTTCAGAGACCCGTGGAAGGCCCATTGGGTCTTAAAAGTGAGACAAGAAAAAAACCCCATTTTGGACATGGGTACCATGGCGAAGATATGCAAGGGAAATGTCAAGGTTATACCAACATCAAAGGCATTACTGCAATAGGAGTGAAATTCAAATATGGTTATGTTGAAGCCTATGATGTAATAATCTTGGCAACTCAATACATAAGTGATGGCCTATGTTGGTTGAAGGATGAAAGCATGTTAGCATATGATGGGTGGTGACAAAAGCGCAAAGCCCTAGGGTTTCTGATCGTGGTTACAATTCAAATGATATTCTTGATGAAAGTCAATCCAAGGAAGGGTCAGGGTCTCATGGAGCTTGAATATCCAAAATTCAACAACATTGAGATTGCAGGGCAATTGACAATTATCATCTTTACGATCTTTATGTCGGGATTTCCAAATAAAGGTGATGCTCGACGTGGCTGTGGGAATGAACAACCTGAAAATGATGAGGAGGATGAGGATTTGAAGATAGTGGATTTTGCATTATAAAAGGTTGAAACTTCAGAGGCTTATAAAGAAATTGAAGAATTACATATGGAGAATCACTCATACTCCATTGCAAGATGAAATTTAATAGGCGTTGGTTAGGTAGATAATGGATTTGTGAAAGATGGCCACATGATAATGTTGGGGCCACGATGAGGAAACGAAAATCCAAAGTTTGATCAAAGTAGTTGAGGGAATCTCTTTTGAGAGGATGACAACAACAACAATTAAAAAAATATTATAATGGAGTCAAATTTTTTAAACTGCTTGTAAATGGGAATATTGTTATACATCTAGTAAGGCATGAGTACCCCTGGGAAATTACCGGTAAAGTATGGCGTTAGACCTAGGTGATAGGGGGGGATGTAGATACCTTAGGTATAAAATTTGAGGGGGGTAAGGGCTAGAGTGAGTGGTATAGACTCACTTGGCTGGTTTTGGCAGGATTTGGTCAAGGTTTAGAGGGGCTTGTTATGTAAACTTGACTTGGGGAAAGAGTCAAAGTTGACCGAGTCAAATGGTAGTGGTTTTGGGCCCATGGATTGTATGTAATGAAGCCTTTAAAAGGTTAGCTGAAAACTTTATTGTAATGGTCCAAGGAGGTGAATGGTGAAGGCTCACTTGGCAGGCTTGGCTAGGTTTTGACCAAGGGACTAATGGAATTTCGTTATATATTTTTTCCCTCAGAGTTAGGGTTTTCCTAGTGTAAACATCGTTGCCATTGTGTTTATTCGTTATGATTGTTGCTGGTGTAATGTTTCTCTCTGTGTTTAACAATTAGTATTAGAGTCGAAGGTGGATATACTATAGCAAAGTGTTAGCTCAAGAGGGATGCCTTTGTTGCCAAAGGTTTTACTTGGCCTAGTAGATATTAGAGCTAGTTTTGAGAAGGAATATCTCTCAAGTTCCAATGTTCTAGCCAATTTTATTGACTAGATTCCAAATACTAGCCACACCAAAGGGAGCCAAAATCAATACATCTATATGGGGTACCTGTACTAGCACTTGAAACTACTCTTGGCTAGTGTTGCTAAACTATAATGATGAATGAGATGAGATATTGGGAATAATGGATGAGTTTTAGTTAGGATTTCAAAGCTATGAACAAATGGTTGGATTGAAGCGATCATCCTACATGGAAATGGCATTGCTTCTCTAGATAGCCCAGGTGACCTGATGCCTATTGATGTGGATGCCTCCACCTCCTCATAGTATATAGATGATATTTTCTACTCTTAGTTATGATTATTTTCAAAGCCAGACCATGTTAGTTTTGATAGATAATGGTTATGTAAAAGCTTTGCCATTGTACAAGGCTAATAGGTCAAGCTATTGTAGTTTTTTAAGGATATAGACTGTTATGAACCTTACACCTTAAAAATGATAAGAAACCAATAGTTATAGTCCTCTTCATGGGGGAAACCTACTTTTATAATGAATACATTGTACAAGACAAGATTTGAGGATTCTATGACTAGGTCTTCTTAGCATATATATAGGAGTCAGCTTATAATTATAATAAAATGGGAACATGAAAGGTTCTAGCCTATGTCATAATATAACAATAGAATGTATCACTCAATATCTAGGGCTTAATAAGGGGTTTAAGGGTTAACATGGGGGCTTATATAGGGCTTAACATTTTATCCTCTTCAAACAATTGTTATCTTCAACACTTGACTATCTATGGGTCTTTCTGCATGAAAATCTCATCTTCCCATGTTGCTTCTTCCATTGGTAGGTTCTTCCATTTGATGAGATATTTAGTAATTGCTCGATTTCTCAACTTCTTAATCCTTGTTTCAATGATTTTTTTTCTGGGTCTAGTATGGTTTTCCCTTCTTCGTTAAACTCTGGTAGAAGATTTTGGACTGAGATCTTGTGACCAATTACCTTCTTTAAGCAAGAAACATGGAAGAATGGATGTACACGTGAAGATTGAGACAACTCTAATTTGTAAACCATACTCCCAATCCTCTGGAATACCTTAGAAGGACCATAATACCTCGATGTTTATTTATTTCCCTTTTGTTGCTTGAGGGACATCTATTTATGGCTCTAGTCTCACAAACACTCAATTTCACATTTCAAATCCCCTTTCATCGTAATGTTAATTTACATGTTGTTTCATCTTATTTTGTGCTATAACCAACTTGTCCTTCAATAATTTGAGAATCCCTTGCTGGTGTTGTATGTGGTCCTCTACTTCTTGAGCCTTTATAGTCCCTTTCAAGGATGATGTGATGGATGGAGGATGATATCCAAAATGGAGGTCCAACTTAGTAAATAAAATTTATGCATGTAATTCGTCTAATAATTCATCAATGAAAGGAATATGAAACTTATATTTGATTTTCAATCTATTTAACTATTCATAATCTAGACACAAATGCAATGAACCATCCTTTTTGATAACCATCACCACTAGTAAAGAGAAGGAACTCTATATAAGTTGAATGATGCCATCCTCTAACATTTCCTAAACCATACACTCAAACTCACTCTTCTATGCACATGAATACTTGCAATGCATAATGTTTGGTGGTACACTTCCAGGTCTCAAATGAATAGCATGTTCAAGATCTTGAGTAGGTGGAAGACCCATAGGTATCTCTCCAAATACCTTGGAATGATTATTTATAACTTTTTGAAGATCCACTGAAGTAGAGGATATAGATGTTTCGACATGTAATGAACACGGCTACGCAATTACACCATAGTGTCCCTTTTTAGCAATTTTGTCTAGATATTATAGCTTATCATTTTATTGGGTTTCCCTTGGATACCTCTAAGCTCAATTTCCTTTCCTTTTGAGGAAAATCTTATGAAAAGATCTTGAAATTTAAGGGCCATTGCTCTTGCTATTGTAACCATTGGACCCCTAAGATAACATCAACAACACCCATTTAGATTGCAATCATGGGACTCTCCAAAAAACACTCCCCCATATTCAAATTAATATTATGGCCCTTCTTGAACAATTTATGGTACCTCCATTTGCAATCATTACTTGAAATTTTGGTGCTAAATATACAAAGCAATTAAGAAGTTTTTCCAATTTGCAATTGATGAATTTATGGGTTCTACCTGAATCAACCAATATTGTTACCTTTTCTTTTTTATATATCCTTCTATCTTCAGGTTTTATGGAGTACTGATGCTAGCCAACACATGATAAGGTATTGTTGAAGTAGTCTCTTCTAGCTCTAGATCTTGTGACGGATCAACTTCTTGATATTCTTCATCCTCGTAGTCTATGTATAATAATTTTTCTCATTATGTTTATGCCCCTTACTATACTTATTGTCACATTTGAAACATATTAATTTTGCTCTTCTTTCATATATTTGTTGAGGATTCAACCTTGTCACTTAGGGAGGGAGCATGATTTTCTCCATAGTTGCTAGTGACCAATTTTCTAGTGGCAATATTTTTACTTTCAACTTTACTTGCTAGATTGAAAGCATGCTCTAGAGATTTAGTTTCAAAGAGACACGCCTCATGTTAAATATTTTCTTATAAAGTTCCCATAAATAGGTTTAAAACATTATTCTCTTAAATATCTTTTACCCTGAGACTCAACTTTTTGAATTCTTGAATGTGTTATATAATTAGACCTTTTTGTCAAAGATTTACCAATTTAATAAATAATGTATTGATTGTAATATCCCAATAATGTGTTATCGATTCCTATGTAAAAATGGACCAAGATATAACAAAATCATGTTCCTTTTACAAAGCCATTGATACCATACATGTTGGTCTTGTTTTTAAAAAACTGATGTCATATTAACCTTTTGTAAGGATACCACTTGTTATGGATCAAAGTATTGTTCCATCTAGAATATCCATGTTATAGGATCATTACCATCAAACTTATTGTTCCATATGGAATATCCACATTATAGGATCGTTACCACCAAAATTCCTCATATCGTTCTTTGGAATGTAGTAGTTCCTTGGTGTTGACTTGAAGCCTTGATGATGTGGATCTTGGATTGAAAATTCATGATTATGGTTCTGTGATTAAATATTTGTTCTCTCCAATTGTGATATTATACTCCTCATATGTGATCAAGTTTCAACATCATGCTTCTTGTTATGTTCCTTGGATCTCCACATCCCTTTTAGGGAGATATTTTAACAGAATGGTTTGTAATTATTTTATTTCTTCCTTGATGGATTTTTGTATATTTTTTTGAAATTTTGCATTTATTTCTTATTTTGATTCTTCTTCTTTTCCATTTCATCCTTCATTTCTATTTTTAAGGTTTTCTTAAGAACTTGATAAATGCACCTTCTTCAACATACAATCATCAATTTCACTAACTTTCTTCTCTAATGGGGAGAACGTAAACTATAAGTCTTCACTTTCTTCATAAGTCATGGATGGTATTTTAAGAGGTTTAATTGGTATATATAGTAGCTTTAGGATATTTATTTTGAGCCATGTGATAAAATAATAATAGCACCCTTATTTATCACAATTTCCAACTACCAAAAAAAATGGTTCTTCTAATCAAAAGTTATGTGAGTTATAAGTTGCATACCTTTAAAACCTTAATTTGGAGAATATCTAAATGGTTGAACTTTCTTTTATATGTATCTGAGATTTGAGCAATTATGAATTTGGAACTTTAGTTTGTAAGGCTTTGACACGTATTCTCTGCAATTCCACAGGTCTCACCAGAATTTGATGTGCCATGTGAAATTTATGGTAACTTTCCCTAAACTTGTTGATTTTTAAGAAATTAAATTTTATTACTTTTAACTTTTTATTATTTATGACCTCAAGATTTAAATGTTTACACTACAACATCTCTACCACACTCAACTCAATATTAGTTTTAACCTACTATTGTTAATTTTTAATTGAACCGACATATAAATTCCACTTTCGTAAAATGAATGTTGAATTTATATTCTATTTATACATAATAATTATATCGATTTTTAAATAAGGCTGAAATTGACAATAAATTAAATTTGTTAAATGTTAAACATGTACCTCGGCGTGACTAGCCTATATCCATCTTAACCCTGGATCTATCAAGCGCCAAGAGGAATCAAATCTCTTGAGATACAAACCTCTTTTAAAGTGAAAAGAGATTTGATCCCTCTCAGCACTTGATAGATCTAGGAAGATGAATCTAAGATGGTTTTTATATACACACATATCATGTATAGGATGGAGCCATCTCTTCCTCTCTCTCTCTCTTCCCTCCCTCTCTACTCTCTCTCCATCTCTCCCTTGCCACTCTCTCTCTCTCTTCCCTCCCTCTCTACTCTCTCTCCATCTCTCCCTTGCCACTCTCTCTCTCTCTTCCCTCCCTCTCTACTCTCTCTCCATCTCTCCCTAGCCACTCTCTCTCTCTCTCTCTCCACCTCTCTCTTTATGAATTTCTTCTTCCCTCCCTCTCCCCCCCACCCAACAAATCCATCTCTCTCTTCCTCCATCTCCCCTTCTCTCTCTCAAGTCCTCTCTCTTTTCCTTCTTCTCTCTCTCCCTTTATCTCCCACCTCCCTCTCTCTCTCTTCCTCCATCTCCCCTTCTCTCTCTCAAGTCCTCTCTCTTTTCCTTCCTCTCTCTCCCTTTCTCTCCCACCTCCCTCTCTCTCTCCTCCCCATCACTCTTTCTCTCTCTTTTCCCTCCAACTCTATCACTATCTCCCTCCATATATCCTTCTCTCTCTCCCCTTCTCTCCCCCCTCCATCTCTATGTCTCCCTTTCTCTCTTTCCCTTCTCTCCCTTTCTCTCTCCTATCCTTCTCTCTCTTCCCTCCTCTCCTCTCTCACTCACTCTCTCTCCATCTCTCCCTTGTCACTCCCTCTCTCTCTCCCCACCTCTATCTTTCTATGTATTTGTTCTTCCCTCTTTATCTCCCCCCTCTAACTCCATTTCTCTCTCCCTCCCTCTCTCCTTCTCTCTGTCAAGTCCTCTCTCTCACCCTTCCTCTCTCTCCCTTTCTCTCCCACCTCTCTCTATATCTCCCCCATCTCTCTCTCTCTACCCTCCAACTATATCACTATCTGCCTCCCTATTTATTTCTCTCTCCCCCCCCTCCATCTCTATCTCTTTCTCTATGTCTTCCTTCCTATCTTCTCTCCATCTCCCTCCATCTCTCCCTTGTCACCTCCTCTCTCTCCCTCGATCTCTCTATGTCTTTGTTCTTCCCTCCCTCTCTCTCCCCCTCCAACTCCATCTCTCTCTCTCTCTCCCTCTCCCTCCCCTCCTCTCTCTCCCTCTCTCTTACACCTCCCTCTGTCTGTCTCATCCCAATCATTCTCTCTCTCTCTCCATCCTCTAGCTCTGTCACTATCTTCTTCCCTCTCCCATTCTCTCTCCCCACCCTCCATCGATATGATGGAAAATTTTCACTCTATGTAATCAATGATATATGTAATGTCTAAATTATTTTACATTTTAAATTTTTTATTGTGAAATGATTTATGTTCTTTGGCATGTGGTATTGATAATCCATGGTATTGTAGCAAAACCAAGTTACAAGTAAATAATATCCATGGTAAAGTGAGGTTAGATATCCATGGTTAAGAAACCTGTTATATTGTAAATATTAAGTTTTAATGTGCTTATTAATTTATTTATTTTTTGTAAGCTTGGCAGGATCCTTCTATTTCATATCAAAAGAAGGCAGGTATACATACACATCCAAGAATTGTTAGATGGCCTCAACCCACCCATTGGGAAACTGGATATGTTGGTCATCTAACTGTATGATAAGCCATCCAAAATTCAAATGTTTCAAATTTTATAAAAGTGCAATATGAGTACGAGTATCCTTAATATTCATAATATCTAGGTATCTAAAACAACAATTAAACTTCGTAAAGCCATCCAAAACACTACCCAAAATTTTCACAAAAAAAACATGCTAGTCAATCCATTACTCGTCCGAAGAGTCAACAGGCGTAAGATTTTTGGCACTGGAACCTGAGAACTCTATCTGTGGAAGATAACTTTGTATCATGTTAGGTCCCTATACTACTAGTGTAGCCCCTTATTGTTATTAGTGCATCCCCCTTATTGTATTGTTGTGCTAATGTAGTCCCCATATTGTTATTATTGTACCCCATAGAAACCCACTATTCTTATTGTTGTGCCCTTACATTATTATTGTTATGTCGGCTCTGATTATATTGTGACCCCTTAGACTCCTATATATAGAAATGAGGTCTTGTCATTTGTATCATCCAAGAATTGTTCATTAGTGTAATTTAAAGGAGGTTTCCCTCTCGAAAAGGCTGGTTTTGAAGTCATTGATCTATCTTTTCTTCTATTTTGTGAGCTGGTTTCATAACATTTGGTATCAGAGCTTTGGATTCTAGGGTTTTGCTGCTTCAAACAAGTCATCATGGAATGTTTGCTATAATTTTTTTCTACGAAGTTTCAGAAGTTGAAATTAAAACCCATTTGAGCCGAAATCTTGATGAACCTCGTGTCTAAATTTCAGATCTTGTCTCGCTATATTTTCATAGATATGATCCAAGGAAGTTAGGGTTTTTGCAGGCTCCCAAATTCCATCTCAAACAGGTGACCTTGGGAAAATCGTCATAACTTTCTCTTTGAGCATCGGATTCAAATTTCATAAAAGGTTACAAAAAGAGGACGAACTGTAGTTGGTTGGGTAATGTTTTTAGGGCCGAAGGTTAAAACAGTGACACGTGGAACTTCGTACAAGTTCATTCTACTGAACTAGTCTATAATCAGGTCATCGTGGGAGATTGGGCATAAATCTTTCTTGGAGAATCCAATCTCAATCAGACTTGTGGGGTTGGAAAAAGGACTCAAAGGGATACCACATGACGAAATTTAAGACCTTGGAAATCCGAAAGTACAAAGATACAATAGATTCAATATCGAGAGCCTACAAAGAGAAAAAAAAATGTGTGTAGTTTTTTTTAAAGATTGCATAACTTTTGTTTGAAAAACCAGTTTGAAGTGATTCAAAGGGCATAGTGAAGCATATATATCATTTTTTAATTTCAAAATGACTCTAAGCAAGAAAATAGAAACACCTAGTAAGCAACCCGAAAGCTCTACCATGACACATGAAGAAGAGGAAGAAATGCAACATGATATATCAAAATTACGAGACCAAGTGCAACAAATTTCGCTCTCACAAAATTAACAGAAACTATTGAAGCTATGATAAATAAGATCAATGGTATAGAAGAAAAATTGAATGGAAACATGGAATATTTAAAGAAAGACATGGAAGGTTTGAAGGAAGGTGGGACAAATTCGCTACAAGAAAGGCTTCCTAATGGCGAAAAGGTAGTAGAGGAAACTCATGATGAGAAGAAAAGAAATGTTAATCATGATTTCATAGAACCTAATGTTGTATTGAAGACCCAACATATTCCAAAGATAGTTATGAAGAAGTTTTATAGCAAGGATCCAGTAACTTGGATACTATAGATGGAGCAATATTTTGATCTATATGAGGTGCAAAACACACAAAAAGTATGTATTGCATCTTTATATTTAGAATTGAATCATTTTGTATGGTATAGACGGCTTTGTTATCGTAAACCACTTATCACCTAGTCAATTTTCATGGAGAAAATGCTAATACATTAAGAGGATACAAAGAGCAACACCTTCTTTAGCCAATTGATAAATTTCAAACAAAAGGGTTCAATGGAAGAGCACATTGAGGACTTCCAAAAATTGGATATAAGGGTAAATGATATTCCAGAGAAGCATAGGATTGAAGTCTTCATAGTTACTTTAAAGTATAACATTCAACATGAGGTTCACCTTTGGGAACCTAATTCATTGGAGAAGGTATTCAAGTTGGAAAAAACAATTGAAAGCAAAATTATGGCAACAAGGAAGCCTACCACTCATAACTATAAAGATGGAAGTGTTGTTGCTCCTAGCCTTCCACAACCTACAAGGTTGACCCCACAACAATTGGAAGAAAAAAGAACAAAAGGGCTTCATTACAGTTGTGATAGCAAATACACTAAAGGTCATAAGTGTGCTGAGAAGAAATTAATTTACGTAGATGGGGAAGAGGAGGAAGAAAGGGAACAAGAAACGTCAAAAGAACGGGATATACACCAGGAACCAACCCCAAAGAAAGAAGAAATGAATTTGACCATCTATTGTAATGCATTGACAGGAATTACCACTCCTCAAACTCTCATGATAGAAAGACATATCAAGAAGAAAAAGGTAATAGTGTTGATTGATTCTGGTAGTACCCATAATTTTATTCATTATAAGATAGCCAAGGAATTAAATTGCTTCCTATATCCAACGCCATAGTGTCAAGTAATGGTTGCAAATGGAGGAACCATAAATTGCTCTGGAAAGTGCCATAATATCAAGTTATCCATGGGAGAATATGTCTTGAATAGTCCAATGCTTTCCATTCCAATGGGTGGTGCTGATGTTGTACTAGGAGTCCAATGGTTATAGTCTTTGGCGACGATAACTTTCAATTTTCAAGAATGTTTCTTGAATATTTTTTGGGAAGTAAAGGAAGTTGAATTAAGGGGTATCGCAGGGAAACTAAAAAAGATAATCATCTCTAATGGCATGAAAAAGCTTCTAAAGAAAGAACAACGAGGCGTAATTTCACAATTATGTTCACTAGAGGTTCAAACAACGAAATCATCTATTTCTCATTATCTCCAAAAAGTCTTGGAGAATCATTCTAAGGTTCAAGCAGTAGAATATCACATCGAGCATCAATGACAAGTTCTCCAACTCTTAAAGGATAACCTCACTTTGGTGTAGAATCGAATGAAACAACAGGCATATCAACATCGCAGTGAAAGGAGTTTTGATGTAGGTGACTGGTTATTTTTATGCCTACAACCATACAAACAAATGTCCCTCAAGCAAGCTAAGAAAGATAAAAAATTATCACCAAAGTAATATGATCCTTATACAGTGTTGCAAAAGATTGGTACTATGGCATACAAATTGGAGCTTCTTGTATCTTCCTGAGTGCACTTAGTTTTCCATGTTTCGGGCTTAAAGAAGGTTATAGGTAACAAGCTCCCATTTCAAACAATATTGCCAGAACTTGACGAGGAAGGAAAAATCATATTGGAACCTGAAGCAGTCATGAAAATAAGAACCTGACAGCTACGAAATTGATCAATTTTAGAGTATCTCACGAAGTGGAAGAACTTAACCACTAAAGATTCCGCATGGGAGGATATTTTATATAGAAGCATCCATAACTACTTAAGTGTTGAGGACAACACTTTTTTGAAGGAGAGGGGCATGTTAGGTCCCTATACTACTAGTGTAGCCCCTTATTGTATTGTTGTGCCCATGTAGTCCCCATATTCTTATTATTGTGCCCCATAGAAACCCACTATTGTTATTGTTGTGCCCTTACATTATTAATGTTATATCAGCTCTGATTATATTGTGACCCCTTAGACTCCTTATATAGAAAGGAGGTCTTGTCATTTGTATCATCCAAGAATTGTTCATTTGTGTAATGTAAAGGAGGTTGCCCCCTCGAAGAGCCTGATTTTGAAGTCGTTGATCTATATTTTCTTCTATTTTGTGAGCTGGTTGCATAACATATTAGCTGAAATTCCTTGTTAATTTCCTAGAGCTCAGAGTTTGGTTTAGATGGCCCAGCTAGGTTGGACCCAATAACTTTTGCCACTACGTTCTTCATAAGCCAATATAAGTAAACCAACTGTTGGAATTGGGTGTATTTTCCCCTAGAATGACCAAGATCATGCACTAAGGATAGTCACTCTCCTAAATCAAGATCAATGTTTTCAACTTGCTCCTTTAATTTTGTTTCCCAACCTGATATCAATTAATGAACAGGAGGGGAGGTGTTATAGTGATAGGCTTGAGCGACATCCCAATCTTTTCCCACTATACCATGGTGACCTCTACCCCTAGCTAGTGAAGGCATGGCCTGCCTTTCTCCACGCCCACAACCTTTGCTACGACCCTGGGCATTGCCGCCCCACCCAAAGTTCCTTTTGGAAGAGGCAGGATGGGCCATTAGACTAAAATTCCCACAACATGGGGACCACTGAACCTGAAGCATACCACACGGAGGGACACTGAACCTGTACTGTAGAGACTTCCAATATCTACCAACCAGAAACCTGACCAAGCAAACACCTGACCTATTAAGAAAAAGAGAGGCACGGGAGCATAACCTAGCCAGAAGAAGAAGAGACATGTACATATACAAGAGCATAATACAAAATAAAGATAAACAATAAATTCAAAAAGGCCATAAACCTCCCCGACTTTAGCCTGGCTGTAAATATTTTTCTTCAAAGCCCAAGACCCTTTTGGAGACAGGGGTGTCCGCCAGACAGACTTACCATTTGCCCAATTTACCTAGTCCGCTTGAAGTGACTAATACATCCTTAGGTAGCTATCATATTTGTAAGCCCATACCCCCATTACATTTGAAAGGAGCTCGACCTTAATTTCTAAATGCAAAGCCATCAAGGATAGAAGAATTTTGTAAAGCACAGAGAGACTAGCAAAAAGCATAAGTCTGACTTCACATTTCATGATACTTGCTTCAAAAACAACCCAGATTGCCTCAGGACTTTCCAAAATCCGCAATTTAGAAACAACCATGATATTGGTGGAACAAAGACACATAACCAGGTTTGAGAAGATAAGATTAGGAGTGACAAAAAAAGCATACCTGCACCAGTTACTTGCCTCTTGGAAGCCACAAATGTGACTAAGTCTCCCGCCTTCTACTATTCTTGAGACCAGAAGAGAATGCCTATTCCCATTCGATGATAAAATAATCAAATTGGAGCGAAACCGCTAGATAAATCTAGATCTTCTACCCCCACACCTCCCAAGATATCTTCCCTCGTTCGATGCCACCTTTTGCATGTAGGTAGTTGAATGTAGGTTGTTGTCCGACCACCTCTCCTTACGATCTATCATTAACCTGTCATTGGCTCAGATCCCACCAAGGCCGTTACACTAGCTCTCAACTCGATCGTGGGGTACTTATTAATTAAATTTAAATATGGTTATCGAATCATTATTAGTCCCTGCCAAGGGAGGACTCTAACAACCAATTTGTCTATTGATCACTATTAGTTTAGCATTGGCCAATGCAAATTATGAAAAATAAATATTTATTTTTCAACATTATTAAAAAAATAATTTTCAAACATTTGATTGGACCATAAATGAAAGGTCTTGTTGCAGCCTTTGCACAATATAATGCCATGTGAATAACTGCCTTACACATTTTGTGCCAATGATTTTTAGATATTTATGCAGTGATTTTTTATTCCTAAGCTTTGCAAGAAACCCATCCAAAAAATAAAATACTTAAAATAACTTATACTCAAGTAAATAACATATCTACTATCAATTATTTCCCACCATAATTTAAGCAAGACTTTGCATAAAAAATGGATAAGAATAAAATGTAAAAAATATACTTACACGAGTTGCTTCCCACATTATTTCCATAAAGATTTAAATGTTTACACTACATATCCACCATACTAGGCTCGATATTACTTTTATCCTATTATTATTAGTTTTTAATTGAATAGACATATAAATTCCACTTCCGTAAAACCAATATTGAATTTATACATAATAATTATATCGATTTTTAAATAGGACCACATTAGATTAAATTTATTAAATGTTAAATTTGTTAAATGTTAAACCTTTAAGTTTGACATCTACCCTATACTGAACTGTAGAGCACCTCTTGGAACAAATATATTTAAATATGGAGTTGTCTTTAGTGCGACTTTTTGGAGTTTTTGGTGCCGGAATCTAGTAGAAAAAATTGAGGTGAAATCTTGATTTTTGTTATTTAAACTAGTTTTTTGACTGTATATATGGATTCAGCGCCCTGAAAAACATCTAGGACACTTCTATTGTGCAGGGGTTACCCATCAAGCTTGTGATTTCAATGAATTCATGACGGATTTTAGAGAAATTAGACCAGAAAAATCCACCGGAAAAGCTTCCAAAAAATAGCACTAAAAACAACTCGTTTAAATATAACCACATCTTACTCCACTACTTCAATATAACTCCATAATTATTAAAAATCACAAAATTAAACCCTACTTAGTATATTCTTCTATTTTTTTAATATGTTTAAAACCCTTATGTGATAGATATTTTATAGGGCTATAAGAATCTAAAGTTATTAAATCAAAATGCATTATTGCTAGTTTTTGGAGATTTATAAAATTCATATCCTAAACAAAAGGGAAAAAAATTCAAACGACGCATCCATTTATATAGAAAAACAACAATTAAACAACACTCCTATTATGTAATTTTATAATTCAATTCCTACCTTCTTGTAAAATAATGTCCCTTCAAAAGAATTACAACTTCTAAAAGGTTTGACTATGCAAGACATCTTTATGAGCAGGATCCCAAGGTTGACCCTCCCTCCTTGGTCAACACTGACACTGAACTCTTCACGGTGCAAGAAGTAGAGATGGGTATCAAGACGCTGGGTGTTGGAAAAGCAAAAGACTTAGCCGAACTCCAAGCAAAATATCTAAAGTGAGGCTCAAAAATCCTTGCACCTCACATTACAAAAATTTTCAACAACATCATATAACAGGGGCTCCCCATAGATTGGACAACTAGTCTGGCAATACCTCCTTTTAAAGAGGTGACATCAATAATCCCTCCAATTATAGGACCATCATGGTAAACCCTTTGTTTGCAAAGCTATTTGGAAGCATGCTAGGAAATAAAATTAACAAGTGGGCAGAAGAAAGAGATAAACGTGCTAAAGGGCAAGCAAGTTTTAGACCTAAACATTCCACAGTTGATCATTGTATAACTTTAAGGCACATCATTGAAAAAGTTTGGGAGAAAAATGAAGAAGTCTTTTGTTGTTTTGTTGATTTCAGAAAAGTGTTTGACTCGGTTCCTAGGGTTAAGCTTTGACACAGAATGGAGGAACTTGGGGTTCCTAAACATTTGAGAGCAGTGGTGCATAGGCCGTGTGAAGAGGTGAAAGTCAAAATTAGAACTTTATTAGGCATTTTTGAAAGTTTTAGAAGCGATATCGGGGTCAAGCAAGGTTGCCCACTGTCTCCTACCCTTTTTGGTTTATATATCGACAAGCTTGAGGAGTGGTTAAATTTGCAAGGGGGTGATGATATCTATTTGGACAAGTTTGTTATAAGGCTTCTTTTGTATGCATATGACCTTATTCTGATTGCTAAATCGACTCTTGGTTTGCAAGAGCACTTACTATCCCTTTAGCATTTTTGTAGAAGTGTGGGGATGCAAGTCAATATCACCAAAATGAAAGTAATGGTTTTCTCTAAGAAAAGAAAACATAACCAACATAAGTTCTATTTTGAAGACAACATTCTGGAAGAAGTTGCGGATTACAAATACCTTGGAATTGACTTCAACAAAAATCTAAGTTGGGATGATTGTAAAAATAAAAAGAACTTTGGGGGGTTGGAAAACATTTTATACTTTTCAAAATAGGTGTAGAGAGGCAAAGTTATGGGACTGGAAAACCACTCAAACTCTTTTTGGGCTTCTAGTGATTCCGATGATTCTCTATGGTTGTGAACTATGGGTCAGCAGTACATCTGACATGCAGTGGAGACAAATTGAGAAAATTCAGAAGTGTTTGATTACAAACAAATTCAAGATTAAAAGTCCAGTTCCTTATGCTATCTTGTTATGTGAAACGGGGGATGCTCCTATTGAAGCAATTGCTATGGTGTGAGTCATAAGGTATATAAAAAAAATTGAGCAAATGGAAGAGGGTAGATGACCTAAGGTTGTCTTTAATGACAAATTGTGCAACAGAAAAAAAACTTGGATGCAACAAAATAACAAATGGTTTAGTAAATGAGGTATTTGCTTGAACGAGTGTCCCGTAAACAACAAAGAGATAAAAGCTTTTGTCATGGATAAGTTCCACAAACGTACTTGGGATAAGAAGTTAGGAAGAAAGAAAAAGTACTATATTGAAGTGTTTAATCCCACTCATAGTCATCAACCGAAAGCATACATAGAGGCCAATATCCCTTAGAGAGCCAAAATTCTTATTGCTTAGTTAATGACTAATTCTTATCAACTTCGTTGTGAAACAGGCCCTGGAAAATGCCAAAAGAGGTGTGGGAGAAAAGAATGCATTTTTTGTTCTTTCGAAAAAGTGGAAACATAAAAACATTTCATTTTAGAATGTGAGGCCTTCAAAGACAACAAAGAGACTTATGCAGATACGTTGACAACTAGCTTTTGGGATAATCTATTTAGCAAGGGGTTTGTCGATAAGCTAGGAGCATTTATTGTAACGTTTCCCAAAAAAATCGCCGAATACATCAAGCAAATGAATAAACAATCTGTCCCCTAAGCTATCTTTAGCCTCGTGGACGTTAAAATAATTTCTTTGTTTTTTCCTGCAAATTACATATACTAACATCTAAAAGGTGACCTCTTGGGCATATATGTTTTATTTGGTTGAGCCAGTACGGGTACACGAATGGCAATGGCCCTCAGCCAGGATCGGTCGACAAATGGCGATGATGAGTTGCTGATAGAGGAGATACTGCAGGAAGCGGAAAGTCTTTACCTTGACGGAGCCGAAGCGAACAACGAAGTGGCCAATGATCTCAGAGATGTAGGAAGGCATTATCTCAACCAAGCTCGTGCTCCTGTAACGCATGATCTCTGTGCAGTTCTTCAAGCCTCTCAGATCGGTGATGTGCATTTGCTCCGAAAGGCTCTCGGTATGGTTTTCATTTTCTCAGTGGTGCTTTTTATCATTCTCTTTGTTAATCTGAAAACTGGTTTTGAGGTGCAAAGTTCCTTACTTTGCCAGAGGATTTTCATGCCTGTAATGTCTCGTGGATAATCTCGGCTTCTCTATGTTATCTATAGGATGATACAATCTATTCTTGTAAAATGGCATATCTTATGTTGAATGTCCATTCCACATTCATACTGCTTTTTCAATTTAATTTTATGTCTGCTCTGGGTATATTCATGCTTCATTGTTCCTCTTCTCAATTTAATTTTCTGTCTGCTCTGTGTATGTACACGTTTCCTTGCTGCAACATTTCATTCTATTTGTTAAAAGATGTGAGTGCTGCAATTCTGATTCTAATATCTGACCTCTTAGGCGATTTGAATGCAAATACTTGCTGAATATGGCCATTCGCATTTCACATTTAAGTAGTCTGTAGTTAAGTAGGAAGCATTGGTGTAACTTTAGTGGATTCTAGCTTTTACATGGTTTTACGTTTCTTCTTTCTTTTTTTCTATTCAAAATGTGTTATGCCATTGTGTTTGGAATCACAGACAATTTAAATTGCAGCATCAATCGGGCCGATGTAGACGGGGACACAGCCCTTCATTTGGCTTGTCTTCACGGTCACCTCGCTTGCGTACAGGTTGGGTTCTTTTTGAAGACATTAGTGTTTCATCGTTCCTATTTGGGGTTTTGCCTAAAGTTTGATTGGACTGCATCCACCTAGTTAAAGGTATAAATTGCCCATCACAGGTCCTCTTGGAAAGGGGAGCAAGCCTGGATTCTAAGGACGAGGATGGAGCAACTTCCCTTCATGATGCATGCTCAGGAGGTACGGAAAGGTCTTATATCGTATTAGTCGGCTAATAACAGCATAGTTTTTATTAGGACCATTTTCTTCTTTCATTTCTGCATTAGTTTTATCTCTCATTTAGCAAGACGGAAGTGGAATAAGCCCTAGATAATGGGAATTATGTGCTGAAGAGTCTAATTTCAATGATTCCATGTTCAGGTCATACATAAAGAGTCCCAAGTTATAGAAGCTTTAATAACAACGTATTTTCTCATAGGACTGCATTTTTCATTCATTTGTCCTATCTGATAAGACATCAGAGTAAAGTCTAGATTTGGTAATCAAGGCAGCGAAGGAGCTGATTGCCAAAATCTACGTATTCAACTGGCAGCTTGGGTTCTACAGACTCTTAAGTAACAATGGATTTGTAGGGATAAAACTAGAGCCCGTTTGAATCGCGGAAGACTGTCTTTCCTGCTTCATCAAGCTTACTTTGATCAAAATAGCCCTATATAAGAAGAAGACGGTCACAATGTCTAAATATTGAGAAAACATTTATGATGAAAGCAGTTGGGGAATTCGCCAAATAGCAAGTGAACAGTAGTCAAAGAATCCTGTGCTTGAATATGCATGTGAATTAGTGTTAGTTTAATGGTATCTTGGATAGTTAAAAAACATAGAAGTTGGAAATGCTTGCATGAAAATTGTTGTGCTTAACATTATTACATATATTTTATTTCTGCCAAAAATGGATTTTGCAGGTTTTGCTGAAGTTGTTCAAGCATTGCTGGATGCTGCTGAGAATCAAGACCATGTGAAGAGGCTTCTTGATACCAGCGACATTGATGGTGAAACGGTAAGCTTCAGAGATAAAGTTCATGAGCCAAATACTAGTCTATTGATGACATTGATGTCTCATGGTAAATTGACTTTTATTCAAATCCCGGCTGACAAAACTTAGGTTGTGACTGTCATGTCTAAAGTTTAAACAATACCTGGCTTGCATTCAATAGGTAGATGGAATGCTCTCTGGAAATCATTCTTTTTAAAATAAGAACGGGCATATAAGAATGGAAGGGATATGAAATTCATATGCCACTAGCTTAAGTAAACATTAATTTGGGGTGGCCAATATGGAACAGGAAACAACTAAGCAAATAAGTAAATACTATCATTACCATCTAGAAACTAACTATCAAGCATCAAGAATACAACTTATGCACATAAAAAATGGAAACAGACAGGAAAGATGCTGTTGAAACATGCCCAAAACAGCCCAAGAATAAATGTACACCAGGTAAAGCAAGCACGCTGCACAACAATGAACATGGGGATTAGAGTGAGGAAAACACCCAAATGGGGTAAAATTCTAAAACTGTACTTTCCACAGCTCATTGTATTTTAGTGTAAATGATACAGGGGACAATATTTAATACATCAGACTGACACAGTTGAAACTTGAGATTCTATCAACATGTGATTCTATGTTATCAGAACCGAACTGGTTAACCCCCCGAACTAGGGACTGGAAAAAAACAGTTCACCCCAAAATACATAAAAGATTCAAATTTTAAAGAAAAACATATATAGTCTCGTGTGTCTATATGAATCAAAACCATTTATACACAAATATGTAAACAGTAAAAGTGCATATAACCAAATAGCACTTAGTGCAATAAATATCTGAACCAAAAATACATCAACAAAGAGGCTCTAGATGGCCTTGTTACCTAACAAAAGTGGGTAATGCATAGGAGAAAATTTGTTGCCTCATTTGGCAGGCAGGCAGGCAGCCAGCAGCGCTATCATGGTCGACAAATAGCATTATGCCAGAGTTCCCCACCTATTGCTCTGGTTAGCGCTCTCTCCCATCTAGCATGCTTCTGGAAGTAAGGTGGGTCATCGATTGACGGGTACTCTAACCATTCTAGCAATCTTGTGCTTTCATTTAATGTTATGGGCATATTAATATGAATCACGGGGCAAACTGGATGATTGACCACTTTCGATTGTAACCTTGTTCCCAAGCTTTCCCTGGGAGGTTAGTCTTTGACTTTAGTCCAGTGAAGTGTCCTCTGAGGCCTTATGGTTTAGGAAGGGCACTATTAGGGAGGTACTGATTGATATAGCGTGTCTAGGGTAATCCATACTTACTAATTTTCAGTGTTGCGAAAATTGTGATTTTTTGAAAAAAATCACATTTTTTTCGTTGAGATGATAAAATCGGTTAATTAAATTAGTGATTTTTCATTTTGCAAAAATCGCAATTTAATCGCGATTTTTACGAAAAAATCACGATCTGATGTGTAAAAATCACTAGTTGCGGAAACAATGACTTTTTAAAGGTGAAATTGAGTATTTTTTGTTTCATTTTGCAATTAGAGGGCAAGGGTGAGAGCTAAGGAGGAGGAGAACTAATCTACAAAGGTGGGAGAGGAGAAAACCGAAGGAATTTAGGATTCCAAGCAAATAAATTTCGAATTTGGACCAAGTTTTTTCAGTAGGGTGTGGATTTCAGGCATGAACATTAAATTTGACCCTATTTTTTTGTTTTCTCCTTGGATTTCACTCACCCATATATTTTCTATGATTTTTGCTTGGGTTTGAGTGTGTTTTTTTGCCATTTTTGTTGCATTTAGTGGAGAGGGTTTTAACTTTTTTTTAGTCAAAAATTCAAAATGTTGTTTGTTAATTTTATTTGTTTAAATTGTTCTTGTGCCCTAGTTTTTTTCCATGATTTTTGCTTGGGTTTGAGTGCGTTTTTTGCCGTTATTGTTGCATTGAGTGGAGGGTTTTTTTTGGTCAAAAATTTAAAATGTTGATTGTTAATTTCATTTGTTTAACTTTAAATTCTTCTTGTGCCTTAGGTTCAAACTTCAATTTTACATTAAGACTCAAGAGTTCAACAAAGTTACAAATATGCCAAGAAAGTTGGACCCTATGTGGGAATTTGATGAACCCGATGGGGGGTTTGATTGATCAAATTTGACTTGCAAGTTATGTGGGTAGTGTTGCTGCCTTGCACACACACCTAAGTTAGTGAAAAAAACCCTTAACCCCATAAGGTGTGGTTGGTGGCAAAATCAAGAGATCGGGCTGTCACCTATTCCTAACTCTCTTCATTTAAGCTTTCTCCTAGGCAAACTAAGGGGGGTGGTCCCTAAATGAAATGCTAAGTTAAAAAGGTGATGTAAGATTTCTAGGAGATGTCAAGATTAATTTGGATTACTTGAGATTATGAGCAAATATGATGAGCAATATGAAATGAAATATACTTCAATAACCATCAACACATAAATCAAAGATGAGCATATAAGACCAATGCCTTCAATATTGCTTTAAAATAAATAATACTTGCTCTAAAATGAAATGTTTCAAAGTGAAACATAAGTAACTCTGTCAATCAAGAAGATGTTAGCAAGATTTAAAATTGCTTCCAAAGAAATGCTTTCAAAATATAATCATTCACAATGCTAGAACATGTAAGGAGGCAAATAAAATAACTTGCAACATGAAACAAGCTAAAACTTCACTTTGCAAAATGAACAATATGGTACTTGCCCAAGTGAGATAATCAATTCAAAACATTTTCATCATGACAAGTATATAAATAATTTGCAAGTAAAATAGCTTGAAAAGTAAAGTGTGTTAATATGAAATGCACTTAACTAAGGTTAGATGCAATTATCTTGGTAAATTTTAAGCTAGATGTCTAATTTAAGTGAGAGATCTTTCTTTTGAACTCTTGCCAAAGGGTAAAAATTGGGGTGACTGTAAGAAAGAGGGGCTGAGGATATGACGGTGTCGTTAACGATACCCTTCCCCTCAGTCTTACGAGTCAACATGTTCCTTCGTTCCTATAAGGGGACAAGCCACCTCTATAACTGCAGGGTCACACACTCTTTACCTTACTTCATACCAGTTAGAAGAATTTTCCAAGAAAGTCTTTTCCTTATAATGTCTATCAACCAAGCTTATGCTTGGAGGTAAATTAGAAATGCAAGCTAATCTAAAATGCTTAAATGAAATGCAAGTAAGTTCTCCCAAAGAAATATTAAATTTGCAATGCTTCAAAGTAAGGAAATGGTGCTCAACAATATATTGCAAATATAACTTTCAAATGGAGATTAGCTTGTAAGTAAATTAGAATGATGCAATCAATTTGCTTGAGAAACAAAGTTGTTTCAAGTAGACAATAGAATGCTCCAATACTCAAGATAACAATGTAGCATTTAGAAATGAAGCATGAACTCAAGTATACATGAAACAATTTGTTACACTAAATGGAAATGAATTAGTAAACAAAATTAAAGTTTGCTAGAAATTGAAATGCTTGCATGTGAAGAGTAGATTGCTCAAAGTAAAGTGTTTGTAGCTCAAAGCAATATATAAAATAGAGAATGCAAAGCCTTAAGTTGAATTGTAGCAAACTTATCTAAACAAAATAAAAATGTGATGAGTGAGGTTGTGTAAATTTTAAGCATGCAATTAAAATGGAAACCAAGAAAATGAAAAAGTTAATCCACCCACATGTTTCTCTCCCTAAATGGAGAGAAGGGATGCCATGGGTAAAACCCAAGCTCCCACAAGAAAAATAGATTTTTTATTAGCTTTTTACAATGAGTACGAGGCCCCTTAGTGGATTGCCCAAAAGATGGAAGAGAAAATTATAAAATAGGAGTCTATAGGAACCAAGATCTCCTTTCAAGAAGTGGCAACTACAATGGTCAATGAACAACTCTTGAAATCTGAAAATGACAAGTGCCCAAATGCTCACTGCCAAGCTAATTTGTTGCTATCCAAGATTGCCCACAACGTCCCTAAAGTTGATGCTCAAGTGCTCTTAAGGTCCAACAAATAATTAGTGTTTCAAGCTTTAGCGTCCTCAATCCTGTCAACACAAAGGGTGAGCATAGTCCATAAATAAATCTGAATTTTTTGCAAAACCCACACTCAAACTTAGTGTAAAACAAAGAGGAATGTTAGCAAATATAATTTACAAATATTCTACAAAATTTAGACTAAGGAATTGGGGCAAAACTCCAATTCTTGCCTAATTTTCCACGTCCTCTTCAATAGAAAAATAAAATTATTATTAGCACAAGAAATTGAGACATGATTTTAATTGAAATTGGATTTTGAAACACAAGCTAAAAGCCAAGGATCCCTGCAACACAAAATCGTAAGATAAGGCCTTGGGAGATGAAAATTGCAGGTTCTTCAATGTACTTGCTCAAGAGTGAGATGATTCCTCCAAGAATTTCTCCTTACGTTTGAGGTTTGATCTAAGAGATGTCTTTACACAACTTTAAATACACATTAGATCCACATGGGTTAAAAGAAATACAATGATAAAGAGATCTTAGAGATTTATTGGAAAATCAACTAAAACTTTCTCTATCTAGAGCAAACTCTCAAAACCAAATGCCAATGTGAGATAACTACACATTAACAAATCTCTAAAAGCATAATGGAAACTAATGAACACAATAACATAAGTAGAAAATGAAACACAATGATCAAGATATTACCATGCTCAAGAAGAACAACACCTCATATGTGAACGCCAAAGTCTTTTATTACAGTAGAACATGAGTGTACATAAGAGCAGAGATTCCTCAAGCACAATAGCTCGTTTTCAAAGGATACATAGTGAGAGCCCATGGCTCTATTATATAGAAGTTTGGGAGCCAATTCCAAGGCAAATGGTGACAATCCCAAAGCAAATGGGTGACAATCCTAATGCTCCGCCATGCAAATTCGAATTTCCCAAGTGGTATAAAAAATCCTTCATGCAAAATCGAATTCCATGAAGAAATGACAAGTGTAGATGGATAGGAATCTATGTGAAGACAAATTCCCACAAAATCTCCACCAAATATTCTCCCAAATCTTCCCAAATGTGCATTAACTTCTCAAATTCGAATTTCCAAGTAAATAGCTTCCTCATTTAATGCTCGAAATTTGATTTCCTTGAGTGGGCCATTTATTTATGATGCAAGGTGCCAAATCATCCTCCACTTGTCCTTTGACTTGAGATAATTTTCAAGTCATTTCCATGTCATTTCTTCACATAGAGCTATTTATTTTCTCCATTTATTTAATTGCTGGGCTAATTTATTGTCACATTTTCCACAAAACTTAGGAAAAGTGAGTTTTGAGGGTCTAGAACTTATTTTTTACCCTTCAAAGTGTGTCATTGTAGAAAGTTGAGGGTGAGAGATGTAATTTTGAGCACACTTACTCCATAAAACTTCTCTAGACATCACTTTTTACAATTTATTTTTAGAATTGATTCAAATTTCTACCATGTGGGAAATTTAAAAATTGACCCCTACACCTAATCAAATTCCACGATTTTTTTTTGTGATCTAGTATGGTAATATACAATGACCCCAGACACTAGGACTCACTCAAGGTCTAACCATCAAGTTGTACTCCAGCTTTGGGGTTATGCTTGGAGGAAAAAAATCAATTAATTATTAAGTCCTCGTAAGGATATAACAATTAACCAAGTGAAAAAAACCTTCTAGAGTAAACTCACTTGATGACAAGGTCCCAAGTTATCTAGGCTTGTTACATGACTCGACTCCTCATACTAGTATCACTTTTACATTGTCCCCACAAGGCTTGTGGAATTTGAGTACAACAGAGAAAGATGAGAAGTAGAGTTGAAAAACTTTGATGACATGATGAACTTTGATGGTACATTGAAGCTTCTGATACTCCCTTGGGCACGGAGTCTTCAAAAAATCTTTTGGTGCCACTCAAGTGGTCAACATTTCACTCCACATGGGGATGCATGCTAGATAGGAAGTGATAGTATGCAAGAACCTGAAATCTGCATCCACCAACAAAAGACATGTATTAGTAGCGTTCGTTCAAAATATCGTCTGTTAAAATTGGCAACTAGGGCCAAATTCCACCTTGGGACAACTCATTTGATGGAGATGATGATTGTATTGGATTCCTCTTTTTGAGAGGTCCAAGATTGATATAAAGATCATCTCATTCGGACAAGTAGAAATGTGATTTTGAATTTATTCCCTCACATGTGCAAATTATTTAGGTCGACTTCATCATTATGTAGGCTCATGAAGCCCAATGGATGTGTCTCCTCACCCGCAATGAAGTATATAAATAGAAGAGACCTCTCACCTCATTTGGACATCCATCACTCACACATTCTTCTCTCTCTCTTCATCAGATTGGTTTGTACAACTTGGGCAACCTCTCTCTCTCTCTCACACATGTGCGACTAGGAGGACAAAATTTTTGGGCTAAATCACAGAACCAAAATTGTAGAATTTCAGATAGTTTGACTAGCGTTGACAGAGGCTTTTTTGACCAGTTTTGATTGCGGTTTTGAAGGCAGAATTTCGGTTTCCTTAGGCCTCATTGACTGGCACAAAAATCGAAGTTTTTTGGGCAGTTTGACTTGAGTTGACCGTTGGTTGACTGAGTTTGACTAGAGTTTTCTAATTGCTTTGGGCTGACTTTGACCATTGTTGGAGGCCGAGTTTGACTGCCTTTGAACGAGCTTCGAAGGAGGTATTTGTTTGCTGTTTTGACCAGCGTTGACTTTCTGTTTAGGGCTGAAGTTTGACTGCAGTTGACTGCAGAATTTGACAAGGCTGATTTGACTTTGTATTGGGCTAATCAATTTGACTTTTGTACTCTCTGCTGAACTATTGAATAATAATAAGAAGATTTGATCAAAGGGTTTTCCCCACATTGGGGTTTTTCCCTGGCATCCGCCAAATCTGGTGTCCTCTTGTCTTGGCTTGTCTTCTGCATTTTGTTTTATGTTCTATCTGCATTTATTGTCAATGTGATTAATGGTTAATGTGATTGCTACTGGAAATAATTGGAAATTGTTATTGGGCTGCTAAAGGAACATTGAAGTAAATTGTGCTAAGCATAGAACATACCATTGTTATCTAAAATTAACATGGTATCAGAGCTTAGGTGAAGACAAAGCCCAAGCAAGAGTGAGAAAAGCAATCACTAAGGAAAGCTGTTGGACAAGAATTTTGAGCTAACTTCAATGACGACTACATCATACTTCAAATCCGAGGACAAGCTCAAGGACAAATCCGACTATCATGCATGGAAGATGTCTCTAGATTTGACTTTGGAAGAGAATGATGCTATGGACTATGTAAAAGGAAGAGTGGTGGAGCCTCCTTCAAATGCACCCGCTACTGCAAAAACAAAGTACAAGAAAGGTGAGGTCAAAGCTAAGAAAATTATTGTAGATTCCATTCACAAGCCTTTGGTTGCCTATATTTCTGATTTGGAAACATCTAAGGAGATGTATGATAAGCTAGTTGGGATGTTCAAAATAAACACTACAAATCAAGTCCTCTTTCTCAAGAACAAGTTGAAAGACACCAAGATGGATAGAGGAGAGTCCATTCAATCCTACTTCATGAACATTACCGAAATCAAGAATGATTTTCTATCTATTGGAGAAGTTGTTGGTGACAGGGAGCTCACTCTTATTGCACTTGGAGGTCTTACAAGAGAATGGGATGTGTTTAACACCACCATCCTCAACAATGACAGGATTCCAGGTTTTGATGAATTATTGGCTAGATGCACTCAAGAAGAAATAAGGATGATGGAAAGAGATAAGCCCTCAAATGGAAATAATCCTACCACTTTTTCCGCTCATGCTGAAAGGAAGAACAATGCTGGGCAAAAAAGACAAGGTCAAGGATTTAAGCCGGGATTCAAAGAAGGAAGAAAATGAAGATGCTTCAATTGCAACAGGTTTGGCCACTATGCTAGAGAGTGTCCTCACAAGAAGGATACTCCAAGGGACAACCACAACAATGACAAAGGCAATGGCAATCAAAGGAACAACAAGTTCAACAACAAAGGAAAGAGGAATGCTCCCGCTGCTCGATATGGAAATGGTTGTCCTCCCAAAAGGTCGAGAAACTCCAGGTATGACGAAACTAATGTTGTAGATAAGCAAAAAGAATTTTATCTTATTTCTGACCTCATCGCTGCCTCTCCTGCGGACACTTTGGATAATTGGTTGATTGATAGTGGTGCCTCAAGGCACTTCACTCGGTACAAGGAGCCCCTCTCAAATTTAGTTGAAAAGAAGACAAATTTGGAGGTCATACTTGGGGACAATGGCACCTACCCCGGATTGGGACAGTCACTCCACTTGAATCAAGGTCAAATCCTTCATATACAAGAAGTATTGTATGTTCTTGATTGAAAAACAACCTAGTATCTATTTCTGTGATGGAAGATAAAGGCTTCAAGGTAACATTCGTTGATGGGAAAGTACGTGTTTGGCAAAGGAACTTGAAAGATGCATTTACACATGGATTTAGGGTTGAAGGTCTCTATTAGGTTGGAGGAAGTCCTTTGGGAGCTATGACTTGCGATACTTCTCTTTAATCTGAATTATGGCACCAAAGATTTGCTCACCTTCATTACTAAGCCTTACCTGATGTAAGGAAGATGGTCACAGGTATGCTCAAATTTAGCATAGATCATCAAGGAGTTTGTTAGGGTTGTGCAGCTGGAAAACATATAAGGAGACTATTCCCTTCAAGTGAAAGTCAAACTACCGATATTCTTCAAGTGGTCCATTCTGATTTATCAGGTATGTTGCCAGTAACAGCTTTGGGAGGATACTTGTACTATGCAATTTTTGTGGATGACTTCTCTCGCAAAACATGGATGTATTTCTTGAAGAAGAAGGACGAAGTGTTGAAATTGTTCTGCTCTTTCAAAGCCTTGGTCGAAAATCAAATAGAGAAGAAGATCAAAATATTGAGGACCGATAATGGAACCAAATATGAGTCAAATGAATTCAATGACTATTGTAGAGAAGCTGGCATTAAGAGGGAGACCACTACTGCATATACTCCTGAGCAAAATGGAGTTGCCAAAAGGAAGAATCGAACAATCATAGAAGCTACCCATGTTATGCTTCATGACCAAGGCCTACCGAAGTTCTTATGGGGAGAAGCTGCCAACACTACTGTATATGTTCAAAATAGATGCCCGCATCAAGCATTGGACTTCAAGACACCCGAAGAAGTTTTCACCAGTAAGAAACCTGATGTTTCTCATTTTAGAATTTTTGGTTGTCCCGTATATTTTCATGTGCCGAAAGAGAAAAGAAACAAGCTAGATGCATCTGGGAAGAAAGGAACTTTTGTGGGCTACAGTGAAACTTCGAAGGCATATAGAATCTATGTGCTTGGTCAAAGAGAAGTGGAAATAAGTCATGATGTCACCTTCGATGAAGATTCTGCCCTTGGGAAAGTCAGAGATCTTCCTATCCCTAGGAAGGACAATGATGATGATGCAGGAAAGAAGGATGAATCTCTGACAGATGATTTGATGCCCGATGGATCCCATTGATCCACCTCCTGGTGGGCCGTCTACCTCAAGGAAAATACTTTTGTGGCTCAAAGATATTCTCGAAGATCCTGAAAGACATGTTGCACCAAAGGGGACATTTCGTGAAAGCAAGAAGCCGAAAAGGTACGAAGGGTACTTAGTTGCTATGAGTACCATTGTTCACTTTGAGCCATGTACGTTCGAAGAAGCCATGAAGCACCAAGTATGGAAGGATGTGATGAATGAGGAATATGAATCGATCATGAAGAATGATGTTTGGGATGTGGTTCCTAGACCCAAGGATAAGTCAGTGGTCACTTCAAAATGGCTTTACAAAATCAAACATGGAGTTAATGGGAGTGTTGAAAAGTTCAAGGCCAGGTTTGTTGCTCGAGGCTTCTCTCAAAAGGAAGGAGTGGACTATGATGAGATATTTGCACCGGTTGCCCGATACACCACTATCCAATCCATCATTGCTCTTGCTGCCTCTCAAGGATGGAGCCTACACCAAATGGATGTCAAAACTGCTTTCTTGCATGGCTCGCTTAAGGAAGAAGTCTATGTAGAGCAACCTAAGGGGTTCGAAGTTCAAGATCGAAAGACACATGTATGTAGGTTGAAGAAAGCCCTCTATGGGTTGAAGCAAGCCCCTAGGGCTTGGTATGAGAGGATGTTGAAGAAAGAGTAACTAGGTTCGGTATTTACAAATGTAATTTTGATTTTTATACTTATCAAGAAAAAGAAATATTATTTTTTGTAAATTATGAGAATGAGTTTCTTGCTCATTCCATAGGTCTAAGAAAGTCAAAGAGTCAAAGACATATGTAAAGAGCTCTTTTTGAGCATATATGTAATGAATATAAGTTTACCTAGTGATTAGATTAGCCCTCCAAGACAAGCACAATCCTCTTGAAAAGAGCAACAAACAAAACGATGTCAAATACAGTCAAGTCGGCCAGCAAAACGACATAAAGATCAGTCATGTCGGCTCAAATGAAGTGACACAACACTTTTGTCATGTCGACTTATTTATAGAGACGTGACAATTATAATTAGCTCATTGAGGTCACCACAGAAGCTCAGATTTTCGGGCAAGTCACTGCAACTACAGATGGGTATAGGAGGTGCAGGAAGATAGTTTCGGATAACATTTTTGGAGGTTAGTTCACAAGTCTGCAACTTCAGATGAGGACAGAATCTCGGTCTAGTTATAGGGTCACAGTGATACAGTCTCGACATAGCTGTAGCAGACCTCAGTGCAAGGAGAACTTGATTACAATCTCAGTGAAAGTGCAAGAGAAGACACAACCAGTGTCATGTTAGAAGAAGGATCTCAGGGATACTTTGTCTCGGCATAAACACAGTCACGGAGATCACTGTGTCACAGTCTTGATGTGTTCATTATGAAGAGGATCTCTGTGATCATCCAGTCTCGACATACCTACTAAACACAGTCATGATCCCAATTGTAATCATGGTCTCGGTGGTGGTCTAAAGAAGATCTTGGTGGTAATGCAACAAGGTGTAATAATGATGCAACAGTAATGATGGTGCAATAGAGATGATCTTAGTAAGAATGCAGTAAAGATGGAACAATGATGAAGCAACAACAATGAACTAAGTACAGATGTAGATATGGTGCAACAATCATACTCCCATGAATATCTCAATGAAGAAAGCATGAATGATGATCTTCGTGAAGCAGTAATGATGATGACAATCTTAGCAGCAAGAAGAGTATTGGTGTCTTGGTCTTGGAGTGGCCTAGTAGGTCAAGGGTCATGGTCTTGGTGTTCGTCAATTAGAATCTCTATAAGAAGAATTTTGTGCGGGTTAAGAGGGAGAGGTTTTGGCCCTAGCAGAAAGCCAAAATATCTTGTGTTCTTGTCTCTTTGTTTTGGTAGCTATTTGAAGAACGAATGAAGACACATTCTAATAGTAACGAATGAAGACTATGTTAAGAAGAAAAGTTAAAACACCTCACAAATAGTTATCATGCTAGAAGAATCTCATTAACTCTAACTGCCCTAGATTCTTCAACATAGGATTGATAGCTATCTTATGAAGTTGGGTTTTACAAGGAGTGAAGCTGACCCGAACCTATACTTCAAGGTTGAAAAGGACAGGCCTCTCATTCTGGTCCTTTATGTGGATGATCTTTTTCTGACAGGTGTAGACCCTCTCATTTATCAATGCAAGAGGGAGTTGGCTTCCGAATTCGAGATGAAGGACCTAGGTTTGATGCACTACTTCCTAGGCTTGGAGGTCTGGCAAAAGCCAGGTGAGATTTTCCTTTCTCAAGGAAAATACATTGTGAAGCTACTCGAGAGATGTGGGATGGTGGAATGCAAGTCTGTGTCTACTTCGATGGAACTCAACTTCAAGAAGCTATGTGGAAGTGCTGCTGGGCTCGAATTGGCAAATCCTTTCGAGTATCGACAACTTGTGGGGGCCTTAATGTTCTTGGTAAACTCCTGTCCAGACATATGCTTCGCCGTGAATACGTTGAGTCAATTTATGGTCGAGCCTCATCATATACATTGGATTGTTGTTAAGAATCTCTTGAGATATCTCCGGGGCACAATCTATTATGGACTGAGATACACTGCTGGGAATTTGAGGCTACATGGATATATAGATGTTGACTAGGCTGGCAGTGTGGTGGATCGTACGAGCACGTCTGGATGTTGCTTCTCATTGGGGTTTGCTTCAATTTCTTGGATGAGTAGGACACAGAAATCGGTTGCACTAAGCACCATCGAGGCCGAATACATTGCAGCTAGTATGGCCTGTTGTGACGCTGTTTGGTTGAGGAAGCTCTTCAGTGAGCATATTTGAGCACGTGTTGGATACCATCATGATCTTCTGCGACAACCAAATTGGTATTCGCCTTTCAGAGAATCCCGTGTTCCACGATCGCTCCAAGCAAATTGATATCAGGTACCACTTTATTTAGGATATGGTACAACGAGGAGCAATAAGGCTCCAACACATCAAGACTGATGAGCAGGTTGCAGATATCCTGATGAAGCCCTTAGGGAAGGTCAAATTCTTAGCCTTCTGTGAGAGACTTGCAGTCATGGAAAGACCCTCCTATAAGGGTTCCACATGAGTTGGACACTGAGCTTTGGGAGCTCCTGGGGGCTTGGGGTACTTGTTGGAGCTATGAGCGATCATAGGGTGAGTGGTTCACCTTCCCCTATGTGGTGCGCTATGTACAAGGTGAGTGGTTCACCTTCCCCTGTGATACCCCATGATGGTTGACATGTGTGTAGGGTGAGCGGTTCACCTTCCCCTACGATTGTGGACACATATATGTAGGGTGAGTGGTTCACCTTCCCTTACGATTGACATATGCAGAGGATGAGTGATTCACCTTCTCCTATGGCATATGAGCAGGATGAGTGATTCACTTTCCCCTGCTGATGCCCTAACATACATCCTACCCATGTAGTCCGAGACTCATGGGAAGTACCTCTCATCTGGCCAATGAGTTGGGAAACATGGATAGGGACCATAGAACTACTGATGGATGCATCGTGTACTGCCGTACTCCCTATGTCTAGGATGCATGGGTTTCAACAACTTGATCTGGGAGCAACTGAGGACTAACCTTTGTTAGTGGAGAGTGGTAAGGTCTTGTTTCTCACTCTTGATCAATTCTTCTTCATTATTACTTCATGGTTCAGTAGAGCAACGCAGAGCAAAGATGACAAAGATGGTTCATGACGATAGGATGGCATGATGGATTAGCAAGTGGAATTCTCCCTAGTTGAGAAGGAGTGTTAAAATTGGAAGCTAGGGCCAAATTCCACCTTGGGACAACTCATTTGATGGAGTTGATGATTGCATTGGATTCCTCTTTTCGAGAGGTCCAAGATTGATATAAAGATCATCTCATTCGGACAAGCAAAAGTGTGATTTTGAATTTATTTCCTCACATGTGGAAATTGTTCAGGCGACTTCATCATTATGTAGGTTCATGAAGCCCAATCGATGTGTCTTCACCCACAACAAAGTGTATAAATAGAAGAGACCTCTAACCTCATTTGGACATCCATCACTCACACATTCTTCTCTCTCTCTTCATCAGATTGGTTCGTAACTTCGTACAACTTGGGCAACCTCTCTCTCTCTCTCCCTCATGTGCGGCTAGGAGGACAAAATTTTTGGGCTAAATCATAGAACTGAAATTGCAGAATTTTAGATAGTTTGACCAGTGTTGATCGAGGTTGTTTTGACCAGTTTTGACTATAGTTTTGAGGGCAGAATTTCAGTTTCCTTAGGCCGCATTGACTGACACAGAAATCAAAGTTTTCTAGGCAATTTGACTTGCGTTGACCACAAGTTATCGAGTTTGACCAGAGTTTTGTGACTGTTTTGGGTTGACTTTGACCATCGCTGGAGGCCGAGTTTGATTGCCTTTGACCGAGCTTCAAAGGAGGTATTTGTTTGTTGTTTTGACGAGTGTTGACTTTCTGGTTAGGGTTGAAGTTTGACTGCAAAATTTGACAGGGATGCTTTGACTTTGTATTGGGCTAATCAATTTGGCTTTTATACTCTCTCTCTCTCTCTTTGCTGAACTATTGAATAATAATAAGAAGATTTGATCAAAGGGTTTTCCCCACATTGGGGTTTTTCCCTGGTATCCGCCAAATCTGGTGTCCTCTTGTCTTCGTTTGTCTTCTGCATTTTGTTTTATGTTCTATCTGTATTTATTGTCAATATGATTAATGGTTAATGTGATTGCTATTGGAAATAATGGGAAAATGTTATTGGGCTGCTAAAGGAACATTGGAGTAAATTGTGCTAAGCATAGAACATACCATTGTTATCTAAAATTAACATAAGTACAATACAAAAGATGCCCCATGGCATCACATGTCCTCAACGAAATTCATGCTGAGAACTTGCTTACTTTCGGGCAGATCCATGGGCTGCTTTTTTTATGTGCCCCGTCCAATTCTGAATATCTTAGGATTTTGATCCATCCCAACACTGTGTTGTACATGGTAATCAAATTTACCAAATCCTTTGCGCTTTTTTCTTTTCTTCTTAATAGATTGTGATGTTGATGTTGATGCGATCAAAGTAGACCTTTTTGCCCGATATTGAACATGCTCAGATGGAAAATTTGAAGTATCCAAGACTTCTGTGACCTGCCTTTCTCCATTCTGCATATGCTCTGACATGGGTGATGAATCAATCTTAAATTAATAAACCCGATTCCCCTCAGTTTCCTTGCGATCCAGGTCACCTTCAATTAACCATTTTTCAATGGAATAAGTGACCTCCTCATAATAAGATGAAACTTGCTTCAGTGGATTGGGAGGCTTATGATCTATTTCTTTGTTCTTTTCCCATTCGTGATCTGACCTAAGCTAAAATTTCTGTACCTGTAATCTTTCCATTTCCTCCAACCTATTCTAAAAAGTGATCTGATTAGCCTTCCTAACACTTATTTCCTTGGCATGATTTGTTTCCACGGTGTTGATTAATTGTACTTGTTTTTCTTCCATGGCGAGCAACCTATTTTGAAGAGCAACCATTTGACTAGAATGATTAACCTCCATGGTACTCATTTCCTTCGCATGATCTGTTATTAATCTTGTTTGATTGAGTTCTATGTTTTTAATGAGTTGAGCTTGGTTGAGTTGCATATCCTTAATCATTTGAGTCAACTCCTTGATGAGATCCTTATCATTTGCTTCAACTTTCGCTTTGATCTTTCTTTCATCTCCATATTTTTCTTCAAAGGCGTCAATGATTGATTCTAGAGAATCGAAATTATTAGCAGGCAAGTCTATGAACCAATTCATAGCATCGCCATCTAATGAAAAGATGAAAAGTCTCATTTTAATGTCCTCATGGTTAATATCATGGCACCATTTGCTTACACAAAGGTGGAAATTTCTAAGGTGAGTTTCAATACTAATGGCATTGTTACCTAGAAAACTAGGCAACTCTTCAATAGCCTCAATGGCTTCATCCAGAATAAAATTCGGATACCCTAGAAAGTTAGTAAAATCACATGTGGCGAATAAATCATTCATGATATCATGCTCACTTGACCCTGAAAGAGCAAATGGATACCAGAGAGAGGCTCCTATCCAAGATTAGCAAGAAGTCTACGAGAAGAAGGCTTCAAACAAAAATCCTTGCAGAAAATGAAATAAGTGGAGTCACCACTTGAACAAGAATCTAACTCTAAAATCCAAGATGCAAAAAGTTAGTCGTATTCCAGGTACAAGAGGATTTGTACCCGACAACGACACCAAAAGAATGTTGTTGCCGCCTTGTACACACCTAAGTTATTGAGAAAAGTCCTTAACTTGACAAAGTGTGGTTGGTGGCAAAATAAAGAGATGGGGCTATCACCTATTCCCAACTCTCTCCGTTTAAGCTCTCTCCTAGGCAAGCTAAGGTGGGTGGTCCCTAAATGAAAAGCTAAATTAAAAAGGGGATGTGATGTTTCTAGGAGATGTCAAGATTAATTTTGATTACTTGAGATTATGAGATGAGCAATATGAAATGAAATATACTTCAATAACCATCAACACATAAATCAAAGAAGAGCATATAAGACCAGTGCCTTCAATATTGCTTTAAAATAAATAATACTTGCTCTAAAATGAAATGTTTCAAAGTGAAACATAAGTAACCCTGTCAATCAAGAAGATGTTAGCAAGATTTAAAATTGCTTCCAAAGAAATGCTTTCAAAATATAATCATTCACAATGCTAGAGCATGTAAGGAGGCAAATAAAATAACTTGCAACATGAAACAAGCTAAAACTTCACTTTGCAAAATGAACAATATGGTACTTGCCCAAGTGAGATAATCAATTCAAAACATTTCAATCATGACAAGTATATAAATAATTTGCAAGTAAAATCGCTTGAAAAGTAAAGTGTGTTAATATTAAATGCACTTAACTAAGGTTAGATGCAATTATCTTGGTAAATTTTAAGCTAGATGCCTAATCTAAGTGAGATATCTTCCTTTTGAACTCTTACCAAAGGGTAAAAATTGGGGTGACTGTAAGAAAGACGGGCTGAGGACATGACGGTGTCGTTAACGATACCCTTCCCCTCAATCTTACGAGCCAACATGTGTCTTCGTTCCTACAAGGGGACAAGCCACCTTCATAACTACAAAATTACACACTCTTTACCTTCGTATCAGTTGGAAGAATTTTCCAAGAAAGTCTTTTCTTTATAATGTCTATCAACCAAACTTATGCTTGGAGGTAAATTAGAAATGTAAGCTAATCTAAAACGCTTAAATGAAATGCAAATAAGTTCTCCCAAAGAAATATTAAATTTGTAAGGAAATGGTGCTTAACAATATATTGCAAATATAACTTTCAAATTTAGAGTAGCTTGTAAGTAAATTAGAATGATGCAATCCATTTGCTTGAAAAACAAAGTTGTTTCAAGTAGACAAAAGAATGCTCCAATACTCAAGATAACAATGTAGCATTTAGAAATGAAGCATGAACTCAAGTATACATGAAACAATTTGTTACATTAAATGGAAATGAATTAGTAAACAAAATTAAAGTTTGTTAGAAATTAAATTTTTGCATGTGTAGAGTAGATTTCTCAAAGTAAAGTGCTTGTAGCTCAAAGCAATATATAAAATAGAGAATGCAAAGCCTTAAGTTGAATTGTATCAAACTTATCCAAACAAAATAAAAATGTGATGGGTGAGGTTGTGTAAATTTTAATCATGCAATTAAAATGGAAACCAAGAAAATGCAAAAGTTAATCCACCTACATGTTTCTCTCCCTAAATTGAGAGAAGGGATGCCATGGGTTAAACCCAAGCTCCCACAAGAAAAATAGATTTTTTATTAGCTTTTTACAATGAGTATGAGGCCCCTTAGTGGGTTGCCTAAAAGATGGAAGAAAAAATTACAAAATAGGAGTCTATAGGAACCAAGATCTCCTTCCAAGAAGTGACAACTACAATGGCCAATGAACAACTTTTGAATTACGAAAATTACAAGTGCCCAAAGGCCCACGCCCAAACTAATTTGCTGCTGTCCAAGATTGCCGACGGCCTCCCTAAAGTTGATGCTCAAGTGCTCTTGGGGTCCTACAACAAATAGTTAGCGTTTCAAGATTTAACTTCCTCAAACCTGTCAACACAAAGGGTGAACATAGTCCATAAATAAATCTGAATTTTCTGCAAAACCCACACTCAAACTTAGTGTAAAACAAAGAGGAATGCTAGCAAATATAATTTACAAATATTTTACAAAATTTAAACTAAGGAATTGGACCAAAACACCAATTTTTGCTTAATTTTTCACGTGCTCTTCAATAGAAAAATAAAATTATTATTAGCACAAGAAATTGAGACAAATGATTTTAATTGAAATTGGATTTTGAAACACAAGCTAAAAGTCAAGGATCCCTGCAATACAAAATCGTAAGATGAGGCGTTGGGAGATGACAAATGCGGGGTCTTCAATGAACTTGCTCAAGGGTGGGATGATTCCTCCAAGAATTTTCCCTCACGCTTGAGACTTGATCCAAGAGATATCTCTACATAACTTCAAATACACATTAAATCTACATGAGTTAAAAGAAATACAACAATAAAGAGATCTTAGAGTTTTATTGAAAAATCAACTAAAACTTTCTCTATCTAGAGCAAATTCTCAAAACCAAATGCCAATGTGAGATAGCTACACATTAACAAATCTCTAAAAGCATAATGGAAACTAATGAACACAATAGCATAAGTAGAAAATGAAACACAATGATGAAGATATTACCATGCTCAAGAAGAACAACACCTCATATGTGAACCCCGAAGGCTTTTATTGCATTAGAACATGAGTGTACATAAGAGCAGAGATTCCCCAAGCACAATAGTTCGTTTTCAATGGATACATAGTGAGAGCCCATGGCTCTATTATATAGAAGTTTGGGAGCCAATCCCAAAGCAAATGGTGACAATTCCAAAACAAATGGGTGACAATTCCAATGCTCTTGCATGCAAATTCGAATTTCCCAAGTGGCACCAAGAATCTTTCAAGCAAAATCTAATTCCATGATGAAATGACAAGTGTCGATGGGTGGAAACTCATGCGGGGACAAATTCCCGCAAAAATCTCCACCAAATATTCTCCCAAATCTTGCCAAATGCTCATTAACTTCTCAAATTCGAATTTCCAAGTAAGCAACTTCCTCATTTAATGCTAGAAATTCAATTTCCTTGAGTGGGCCATGTATTTATGATGCAAGATGCCAAATCATCCTCCACTTGTTCTTTGATTCATTCCTTTGACTTGAGATAATTTCCAAGTCATTTCCATGTCATTTTGTCACATGGAGCTATTTATTTTCTTCATTTATTTAATTGCTGAGTTAATTTATTGCTACATTTTCCACAAAACTTAGGAAAAGTGGGTTTTGAGGGTCTAAAACTTATTTTTTACCCCTCAAAGTGTATCATAGTATAAAGTTGAGGATGAGAGGTGTAATTTTGAGCACACATACCCATACAACTTCTCTAGACATCACTTATTACAATTTATTTTTAGAATTGATTCAAATTTTTGCCCTGTGGTAAATTAAAAAATTAACCCTTAGACCTAATTAAATTCCACGAATTTTTTGTGTGATCTAGTATGGTAATATACAATGACCCTAGACACTAGGACTCACCCAAGGCCTCACCATCAAGCCACACTCCATCTTTGGGGTTATGCTTGGAGGAAAAAACTCAATTAATTATTAAGTCCTTGTAAGGATATGATAATTAACTAAGTGAAAAAAACCTCCCAGAGTAAACTCATTTGATGAAAAGGTCCCAAGTTACCTAGGCTTGTTACATGACTCGACTCCTCATACTAGTATCACTTTTACATTGTCCCCACAGGGCTTGTGGAATTTGAGTACAACAGAGAAAGATGAGAAGTAGAGTTGAAAAACTCTAATGACATGATGAAATTTGATGGTACATTGAAGGTTCTGGTACACCCTTGGGCATGGAGTCTTCAAAAAATCTTTAGGTGCCACTCCAGTAGTCAACAGGGAGCATATGATAGGGGGAGTATATCGATTGAAATTCCACCTCGCACATATTCCTGGACATGAAGTAGGGATTTGCACAAATACAAATCCAAAAATCATTTGTAGAGCCCTCAAATCATTGGAATATATAGAGACAACTAAACTGACCAAGGCAACTCTGAAGGATCAAATGGTCGGGGGTGGAGTAATGGGAGGTGACCGTGAGAGTGGTTCTTCTTCTGTATCAATTTCTACAGTCAACACCACAACTGCCTTATCATTTTTTGTTCCTATAACCATAGTTGGTGCACAACCATTTATTGGGTCAGCTCTTAAAAAAAAAGAGAAGGAAGAAGCTGACAAGCTGCTAGGCAGGTGTCTTCTTTGGAGTGATGTTCCCTTCAGCATTGCCAGGAACAATCCATTGTTCCAGCTTGCAATTGATGCTATTTCTCTTTTTGGCCCACAGTACAAAACCCCTTCCTATGATGACTTTAGAGGGTGTATTCTTCAGAATGAAAACGCTGAATGCATTGCAAGATTGGAGGAGTTCAGGGCATCATGGGCATATACGGAATGCATTGTGATGTCAGATGGTTGGATTGATCAAAATGGTAGAACCCTTATTAACTTCTTCGTTAATTGTCTCAAAGGGACAATGATTATAAAATTTGTTGATGCATCTGCACATATTAAATATGCATGGTTATTATGTGATTTGTTGGATGTGTTCATTCAGGAGGTGGGTCCACAACATGTTGCCTAGGTCATAATGAGCAATGCTACAAATTATGTTGCTGCTAGAATGATGCTTATGGAGAGGCATCCTAACTTATTTTGGACAGCTTGTGTTGCACATTGCATTGACTTGATGTTGGAGGACATAGGAAAAATTCCTTTTGTCAAGGATATTGTTGAATCATCAAAAAACATTGCAAAATTTATATATAATCATGCATCTGTGCTTCATTTGATGAGAACATTCACTAACAACAAGGAGTTGGTGCGCCCTGCTATTACATGGTTTGCCACTAGCTTCATATCTCTTCAATCTCTCTTGAATTCTATGTGGGATGTGAAGAGAATGTTTCTTTCAGAGGAGTGGTGTGCTTTGTCATTTAGCTGCAAACCAAGGGAGAGGCCATATGTAGGCTAGTTTCATACCAGGAAAGCTTTTGGGCGGGAGTGTAGGAGGTGTGTAGCATTACTGAACCTTTGGTAAAGGTTCTTCGATTAGTTGATGGAGACAAGCCCGCAATGGGCTACTTGTATGAGGCCATGGATAGGGCCAAAAAATCCATTCACAACTATTATGATGATAAGGGGGATGAGGGGTTTGAGAAACAATCACTGATATGGACAATGATTAATGAGCGATGGATCGTCCTATTCATGCTGCAGTGATTTACCCGCATTTTCTTACTCCTATGGTTTCATATTTGATGCTGAGGTCATGGATGGTTTCTTCACTTGTGTTTAGAAAATGGTGTCATCATCAACAGAACGTGTAGAAATTTCTAAAGAAATGGAGATATACAAGATGGTAGGTGGCACATTTAGCTTTGACATGGCTATCCATGATAGGAAAACCAAAATGCCAGGTAAGTTTTAGTTTGTTTCAATTTTCAAATTTCATTCTATTTGTATTTTGCTTCAACTTTCAAATATCAATTTTTTTCTCATGTTTCTCTTATTTGTTGTAGATGCGTGGTGGAGAAGCTATGGTGGTAGAGTACCCAATCTTCAAAAGCTTGCCATTCGAGTGCTCAACCAAACATGTAGCTCCTCGGATGTGAGCGCAACTAGAGTGTATTTGAAAAAATACACACCAAGAAGCACAGCAGGTTAAATTTTCCAATTTTTTTTTTGAATTCATTAAATAATAAAAAATATAATTTATTATTTTTGTAATTATTAATTTATAATTTATGACCCTCGTACAAGTTGGAGTTCCAACACCTTAACGACATGGTCTATGTCTACTACAATCTCCGATTGTGGGTGAGGCAACTTGAGAGGACACCTGAAATGGAGGCCATCTCATTGATGAGATTGACACCACTTCTGCATGGAGGGTTGAGGCTATTAGAAAATTAGAAAGCAAAAATATTTTCTTATGTTGATAATTGCTTATGATATTCTTATGTTCTTATTAACTTTCTTGTGTTCTTCTTTTATCTTTGTTTCATCAAGCCATTATCAAAAGCAAAACATGAAGATCAAGGACTCTAGATGTAGGCGGACAGACAGGGCTTAAAACCCCTATATAGGGGAGAGCCTAGTAAAAAACTCTTCCTTCAGTAATTCAAATTGAGATGGACCAAGACCCTAGACCAATAGACCTTCCTCCTCCACCAAGTTAGCCTTCCAAGATGATGTAGTAGTCTCTTCTTATCCAACAGCTTCAGCCCAACAACAATCCAACACTTCAACTTCTCAAATGTAGAATTTCGACCCCCCAACAGCAAAATTTCGGCCTCCTTCCACAGCTACACAACTTCACATGTGTGGGAAATAAAGAGAAAATTTCGACTTCTTATACTTGTGAGAGACCTATTTCTCCTTAGCTATCCTTCTTCCTGTTCTTCCTTGAAATTCACACTTTTTCTGGCCCCAGAAGTTGCAGATCGAACTTGTTGTGAGTGAGTCCCAAATGAGTTCGAGTTGC